>CBVK0100746018.1:0-10822 GCA_900067695.1 Picea abies
ATGGTTAGTTACAATAGGGAAAATATCTTCCAAAGCTATATAATTCAACATGCTGTACCGGTTTTCCCATTCTCGGTTTTTCCGGGGACTATTGTCCAAAACATCTTGTGTAATTTTGTGCGATTGCTGTTGTTTCTTTACTGTTAGATCCTGGTTATTATTTCTGCTGCATATTTAAGTTTTGAGAAGAAAATTTCCTAGCTGATTCAGTTATTAAAGAACAGAAAATTAATAAACTGTTAAGTGTTGTGTTTTAGGAGGAATTTTCACATTTAACAACATAAAACTATAACGACTTGGTGTTATGTGTTACAGGTTACAATAAATGTATTCTGCATTAGAGTTTAGAGTAACATAATCGATTAAAAAATCAGTTATTAAATAAGTAGTTGATTGGATAGTTTGCAACTATGAATTAATTAAATAGTTGTACCAATGCTTGTTGAAATATTACATAGTAATCACCATAGAAGTATTTTGAAGAATCTACTGTCAGGCCCTGTGCTCGGGTATTCATTCACGTCAAAATGATGAAGAATGATAGCCAAAATTCATGTTAACTCTGCTTATTCTCTGCTGTTTTTTCCTCAAATATATGCATATAGTTTAAGTAAAGTTTATCTAGCTTAGAAGTGAAAGTGAGACTTCAGGTTCCGGTCCAACATTTTCAAAATCCTGGTTTACAGGATCAAGGCTCAAGGTGCAATAAGATATGGGTAGATGTCATAGACATAAGAAGATATAAAAACAGAAATAAGAAATAGAGCATATAATCATACAGGAAAAAAAAATAATCAAATACAGAATAAAGACATACAGATTTTGATAGGATAATCATGACTTGATAAAAATCGGAAACAGAAATACAGCATATATGTCTGAAATTACTCTGAATATCAAGAATGTAGCTATTGTATCCTTGTTTTTATGTTTGTCTTGATTTCTAATTTTAGAGTTGGCATTAGTATGCGAAATACAGCTGGCATGTGTTAGGCCAGTTTTTTCCCTCTTAAATTTCAAAATGGCATTTCCACGAAACCCTGAGATCCAGGATTTAATCCATGGGATTCAACCAGGATTCATCTCATGGAACCTTGTGGAATACAGTGCCAATCCAATTCAATCCAAACGTATATTGGAACCCAAAATCGCATTCAAATATCTTACAGGAAAGATGTAAAAAAAGTAAAACCCTATGTATTGTCTTTGTTAACCTCTAGCAATGTTGGCAGGGTGTTGCAAACAACCGAACTGTTTTAACAATTACTCTATGATTAGCTGCACGGTTGCCATCAGTATTGCAAAGTCCATATTATATATGGCATGTGCATCTGCTTTGTATGATTGAATGCCAATGCAATTATATAATGTTTTTTTAAGTTTATATTTTAATGTCATTGGGAAAAAATATGACATTTTATGCATTTTTAAATGTTCATTCTTTTTTTGCAAAGGAAACTGTTTTTTTCCCTAGTTTTTTGTAAGTCGTTCATTTTGGACCCCGGCCAAGTTATTTCCAAGTACAATTTTTGCAACAATAGTTGACATAAAGTTGGTTGGTGACAAAGTAAGCATCCAAAGTCACACAGGAGGAATGATGTACATTCAAGGAGTTAAAGATACTATAAATAAAAACTTGCCCAAGTTCACCCGCTGAGTTCACCAAGTTCTGGTACGTCTTGCAATTATGTTGTGAGTAAATAATTGCCTAAAATGCCCAGAGTGCTAATCAAGTAACAACCAAAAAAGACAATTTGGATGAAGAAAAATAGGCCATATTGAAGAAAGGAAATTGATAGGAAGATATGGCTAGGCCCTAGGGAATTCGAAGATAAAGTTTGAGATGGCAATAAGAAGCGTTTAACAGTAGGACCAACCTTTGTTTTTTTCCATCACTTTTGTGAAAACGCTATGTTGCACCTAGTTTAGGGAAGGGAGGGATGGGGGAGCTCTGGGACAGGTATCAGGGACCCGCAATTTTCCAGGGGACAGGCAGTCATGGTCCCATGTACAGGTTCTACCCTCAATGCTGAAGTAGTCCAAGAAGCTTGTCCTTAAGCCAGGGGTCCCATGTACAGGTTCCACCCTCAACGCTGAAGTAATCCAAGAAGCTGTCCTTAAGCCAGGGGTCCCATGTACAGGTGCTTATGCTGACTCCCATTTGATGACAGATGAATCGCAGAGTGTGGTGCTCAAAGGCTCACCACAGTCATGTGGATTCAAATACATAGGACCCTCCATAGCAAAAATATCCTCTATATGGCCATAAAAGGGTGGCTTTAGAAGGAAGACTACGACTGTAGAAGAATGATACTGGAAATTGGTAGGCACCACCTGCTGATGTCTTTTGCCAATGATATTCTCTTCATATGAAGTGGTATGCAAATCAAAGAGAAGTTGGAAGTTGTTGCCTTCCTATAAATGACAACTGTCCATATGCTATACCTTGCAAGCCTCCTCTGTTAGATTATGTAGCTCGGGCAGGTACTTCCACACTAGGGGTGTCTAGTAGTGTGGAAGGGGCCCCCATGATGTCTAGACCTGTCTCTTATACACAGAAGGGGCCCCCATGATGTCTAGACAACTTAGTGATGGTGGGGATCACTTAAGTCAACATGAAATTAAGTCACAACCGTTGGATGTGACTTAAGTTGTCTCAATGCTTGAATAAATCCCCACCGTCAGATCTAGATCTTGAGATGAAGATCTCAGGGTCGGGATTGAATGAGAGAATGGCTAGGGCTCTTAAAAGACCAAGAGAGCCTCATTTCTCATCATCACAAGTGATTCTCACCATCTGAGCTAGAGAGGGAGATCTAAGTGTGATATAGTAGCAAGTTAAGTTGTGCTTGCCAGAGAGGGTTGAGTTAGGGCCCTAGAAGTCAGATCTAAAGACAGTGATGGTACACAAAGAGTGAGTGAGCACTCAGGTGTGTTGGGGCAGGGGCCGAGGAATGGAGGCAAGGGACAGCTAGGGAGATAGCAGCCAGGTGGGCTAGGCTATCAACTGCAATTGTATTTCCTCATAAGGGCCATTATCCCAGGACGAGAGCCCTCATTTTATAGTAATAAAATCATCACAAAATTGGTTTTCCCGCAAGGGTTTTCCCAGGGGTTATTTACCCAAAAATCTTGTGTGCAATGTGTTATGGTTTCTGATTTTAATGCTTCCATTAATTTATTGTTGATGAATCTAACTATGATATTATTCAGTGAAATTTGTTTTTGCTTGGAACTAATACCCTAGTGCTAGGTTCTGAAATTGCAACATCCTCCAAATCACACTAGCCAAATATGACTCTTGTATACTCCTCTTCCAAAGTTCCAACCTTTGGATTGCTTCACATATTCCTGTAGTTTTTGTACTTGGTAATCTAGAAGCAATAGTTGTGTACAAACTACTTCTAGGTATGAATAATCTTTTTGTGTCTTGAAATTTCTTTAACTTCAAGTAACCACTTCTTGTTATGTTCTTCATACTCCATAACAAATTCAAGACAACTTCTAGGAGGGCCTGCTTCCACATAATTTGCATATAATAATAATAATCTAATTTTAAGGACACGGCCAAGCCAAACACCAAATTGGTGTATGAGACCCCCTTGTTTGTGGGACAAGGGAGTCGAGATCCCCTCCATGCAGTGATTTGACTACTGAAGTCTACGGAGGTGTACATACCCTACCCCCCTCTGGATTTGAACCTGTGACCTCTTACGAGGAAACACGTGTTCTTAACCATTAGACCCACTCAACCTAGATATGACTCGACAATGGGGACCAATATATCCATGTTAAATGTAATATTCCACTATAAGTACGAGAGCTAGGGTTTTGAATAAGTAGTTTGCTTTCAATAAAGCTCCTTCAGTGACAAGGGTTTGGGAGTGGTGATTTGCAAGGGTTGTAGCACGTTGAATATTGTTCAGAAGTAAATCATATAGTATACCAAATCAAAGCCACGAAAGTCCTCTGTCAAATGGCATTGGTTTGGCTATAATCTAAGCGCTCTATCAAAGATATCTACTTTGCAATACTTGTGGTTGTCATTGAAAAACTTTAAAAAGAGTCGATTTTCAAACTTCAATATCTCCTTTGTCCAACCTCCGACCTGAATGACTTTATTTTGAAATCGTGTATTTTCCTAGGAAGAAGACAAATTTCAAGATGGTTTCTAGAAATTCTGCTAAGGAAGCTTCAGAAATCGCCCTGGGTGTTTCAGCTCCAATTCTACAAAAAATAAAAGAGAAAATTTGGCCCATTTGCTCTAGAAAGTGCTCGAACACCACTTGTAATGATCCTTGGCACATAAAATGTTCACAAACCATAGATTCAAGAAAACCCTTATACTTCGTTAATAAAAAACCATTAAGGTGGGGCAATACCATAAAATGATCCTTTTATGGAAGGATCAACTCTTGTTCACTTGCCACTTCAAGGGGGCTACCACCCAATGAACTAAGCTCCAAGGGCCAATACAATAATATTCCACTACAAGATTACATAAAGAGGGCTCCATCCATATGTATAGCTACCTAGCAAACCCTAACCATAACCAAATGCTAACTACCTAGTGGGCCTTCATACATGAGGTCACATACATTTGTTCAATGTTAACTACTTAGTGGGCCTTATTTAAGGGTGGACCTAGTCCACATTATATTAATCGGCCACCATAATTATTCTATTATTAAATATAATGGGCCCTTATTAAACCCCTAGGTAGGATCCAACCACCTTGTATTGGGCGAAAAGCTCCCCCTCAATCTCCTCCTACTTGATGAACCTCCAATGGGGTGTTTTAAGAGAAATAATCTTCTTAGAGGCAAAGCTAGTGAATTCGATCTCTCAATTGGGTTCCCTAGGTATGATAGGCCTAGTCAACTTGCATCAGGGCTTCGAGTTTGACAACCTTGGCTTGAATGTTTTCATTGAAGGGGCTATTCTACAACCGTTGAGTGACCTATTTGAGATCATCCTTAACAAATTTATGGTGCTTTCACCAAACTGAGGTGATTTACTACACATACACCCTGAAAATGAAGGTGGCAAAGCAACAACACCTTCCCATTAAACAATCCAACCATCCTCGTTATAACGTCCCCAGCCACCCAAGTTGGACCATGCACGCAAAAACCCGACTTCTGTCACAACCGCATTTTCGAATTCCCTATGAATTTTGCCCCTTACGACTCGGATACCACGAGTACATTTTCAGCCACCTAGCTAAGTCATGTTATCTCTATTCTTAGCTCTAATACCACATTGTAACAACCCTAGCCCAAGTTGGACCCTGCCACACAAAATTTATGTCTCTGATACCATTTAATTAACAGCATGCTCTGCATATGCAGGGATTACGCAAGGCAAACAACATACAATTCATGCATAAACATGTATAGTAAAACAATACAGAGTTTTACATAAGCACTCACACAGTAATAGCATAAAAACACAAATACAATGACACTTATCTTTTTAATAATTCCACCAACTACATGCAGACCTTAGACTTTCCTCCCAGCCATAGACTTTGTTGCTCATAAACTCTCCGCAGCAGGTCACTCCCAAGCTAAGGCTAGAAACTCCATCCAGGAAGGCTTCCTAGGCCAGGCTAAAGTCTATCCAGCACAATAAAACTTAGGTCAAGGTGCCAACTACTGTAACTAGCCTACAGCCTCTCACTTCCCACAGCCTGTCCCATCCCAGGAAGTGTACCCCTTCTCTACTCAACAGTCCTTTGGTTGTCCCACTTCCCTTCCAGGGCTTCAGCAACAGGCCGGACAGAAAGTCTTAACGCCCTATCACACAGTAATAGCATAAAAACACAGATACAATGACACTTATCTTTTTAATAATTCCACCAACTACATGCAGACCTTAGACTTTCCTCCCAGCCATAGACTTTGCTGCTCATAAACTCTCCGCAGCAGGTCACTCCCAAGCTAAGGCTAGAAACTCCATCCAAGAAGGCTTCCTAGGCCAAGCTAAAGTCTATCCAACATAATAAAACTTAGGTCAAGGTGCCAACTACTGTAACTAACCTACAGCCTCTCATTTCCCACAACCTGTCCCACCCCAAAAAGTGTACCCCTTCTCTACTCAACAGTCCTTTGGTTGTCCCACTTCCCTAAAGTGTACCCCTTCTCTACTCAACAGTCCTTTGGTTGTCCCACTTCCCTTCCAGGGCTTCAACAACAGGCCGGACAAAAAGTCTCAGCGCCCTATAGCTATTGCCCAACGCACAAGGAAAACAATTCCCAGCAGTTCTCTTACCTGGAGAGAATGCTCACGGGCCTAACAACCCGCTTCTTCTCCTCAAACTAACCAAATTTGTTGATTAAAATCAGCTCCAAGCTCCCAAAGTACAGTACCAAAGATGGATGGCAGGAAGGTACAATGGCAAGAGTTAGGGTGAAAATAATGAGAGAATGATCCCAAAAATGTACCAAGTTCTTACTTTAAGTATGCATGTTCCCAACTCGACACTTGTCATGTTGGGAACTACCTTGTCCCCACTTACCCCCACTTGGTGTTACATTCCTCATCCTTAGGAACTTATGATAAAAAAATTGTATAATTAGACTTTAGGAAATATTAAAATAATATTCCTTTGGACTTAAGCCCTTTGGCTTAGCCCCCCTTCCCCTTCTAGTGGAGTTCTAGCCCCACATACTCTTTTTGTTTGGTTGGTCTGTAGCAGTGATGTGTTTTTATTATTAATCCGAGTGTGATTACATATTACAACATTGGGCTCGCTGGCCTTTTTAGCATCTAGGCTCTCCAGCCTAATAACCACACAAGCACTCTAGCCCTAAAACATATATACAAAGGCACTCTGACCCAAAATATCCTGGCTCACCAACCTATATGTATACTGTCTCTGAGTGTGATTACATATTACAACGTTGGGCTCGCTGGCCTTTTTAGCATCTAGACTCTCCAGCATAATAACCACACAAGCACTCTAGCCCTAAAACATATATACAAAGGTACTCTGACCCAAAATATCCTGGCTCACCAACCTATATGTATATTTACAATTGGGGTTCAGCCTAGAGGTATTACACTCGCCTTTGGGTCTGGGTAAGAGATTCTAGGATTTTTTTATACAATCCATGCAACTTATTTTTCAAATGTGAAACATTCACTGGAGAATGAGCCTTCAGAATTCTTAGATTTGGTAGGTTTTGGTGTGGCCACCCAATTTTTTAGGGAAACCGAGAAAACTAGGAAGGAAAAGGGTAGGCCATTAAGTAAATTAAAGGGACTAATCTTGTCTTGATGTGTCTAAGGTTGTAGGTGACCGATTTTACGTGTTTTACAAAGTTTATAACAGTAAGGAAGTGTATTAACTAAGATTGAAAGTAAATGAGAAAATAAAGTGTACAAGACTAGTTGATCTCACTTTAACATTGATGCCTAGCTAGCCTATGAAGCTAAGAGAGCTAGAAATGAAAGTAATTACTAGAAAAGGTAGCCTTTATCTTTCCCTTAACCCAATGAAGAACAACAAAGAACAAGGGTTAGGTCAATTTATCCCTTTTCTTTGGTTGTCAAGCAAATAGGGAAGGGATCTAGGGTTGACTTACCTCCTAGGTGGGTGAAAACCCTTAACTAGATGTGACCTAGACTAAACAATGCAAGAGAGAAACTACTTAGATTTGAAGGATAAGAACTAGCAAGAAAACAAAAGAAAAGAGGGGTTAGAGCCTCTTTACGTACCTGGAATCAATATCCTCTTGCAAAAAGCAATCAAGGGTCTCTTGGTAAGTTAGTTCTCCACTAATATATCCTATTATCCTTCATCCTTCCCCGTCTCAAAAGAGAATTCAACCTTGCGTGTGAGCAAGAGATACACCTTCTCACTAAGGCACACAAGGTCATTTCCCATTTAGTTGCATTTGGATTTGTTTGGTTTCCTTGTCTCATTCACAAATATAATAACCTTTTTTGCTTTAATGAGAAGGCATACCCCTTGCTCACAAGCTATGTTGAATTCTCTTTTGAGATGGGGAAGGATGAAGGATCAACTGAAGCGAGGGAATACCAGATCCAAGCAACTAAGAGATAAACCCTCCAATCTAAATGCAAGAGAGAGGACCCATAACAAGAAAAAGAGAGATATGAGCAGTAGGAGAGCTTTCTATAGGTGGACCAATGGTGTGGATAGAGAACAAAAGTAAATTCATGAGAGTCGTGATGGAGGAGCACCAAGAATCCAATCTAGTAGCATGCAGGTAGAGAAGTAAAGGCCAATAACTAGATAGGTGCG
Source organism: Picea abies (assembly GCA_900067695.1). Classification (NCBI taxonomy): domain Eukaryota; kingdom Viridiplantae; phylum Streptophyta; class Pinopsida; order Pinales; family Pinaceae; genus Picea; species Picea abies. The sequence goes on from CBVK0100746018.1 coordinate 8,273, forward strand.
GACAATATATAGGCTTGTATGCATTAAGAGTGGCATAACTAACCATTGCACAAAAGGGAGAAGCCATACTCCTTTCCTACTGGAGGTATGTGCAAACAATGAGTTATAGAGCACAATATGACTAGATCAAGACTTGGTTTGCAAATTGCACTCAAACGATCCTAAGTTGGCGAAAGATTGACCAAGTAAACACATAAACAAGTGCATCACATGAGTTTAGTTAACACTTGTGGAACTAAAAGGGGATTTTCTAACAAACCTAGGTGTTGTTTGGTGTGCTAGGCTAAAAATTGGTTAAGTCACTTAGAGAAAGACCCAAACATGGCGGTAAGTTGTCTAATTATGATCAATGAAGTGTCCAAAGGTGAAAGAGACCAAGGGTTAGGCAAGGGAATCCTTATGTGGAGTTGATATCAAATGGGAGGCCAAAATCATCTGTTCAGACTATGGGAGGGATACTCAAAAGAGGACTTCATCACGTGATCTCATAATATAGGTCTAGGAAGTCCTTTGTGTCATCCTAGAGTGGTTTTTGTGCATGGTTAATGCAAAGATGTGAGAATCCATGTCACATCATTATGTGGGTAACGCAAGAGTCCATGTCATCATTCATGTCATTATGTGGGTAAGTGTATGGCTAATATGAAGTGCAAAATCCATACACTACAATGAATATCTCTGAAAAGCAGGTTAAATACCTTTGAAATCTAAAATTTAGGATGTTTAATTTCTCAGTGCTTTTCAATGCTATTGTGTGTGAACTTTTGAAGCACAGTACACAACATTGAAAAAATCTATGCCATAAGTTTCTTCTTGTTGCTCTAGATCTGTGCCCTAATGGTATTTTTCTATTTGTTTTGTGAGAGAGACTCAATTGTTGGACATTTATATTTCATGGAGATTGGATGTGTGTCTAACTTCAGTATTTCATAGGTGTCTAGTTTCTTAGAATTTTGTTGGCATCTGCTCATTTTCAAGTGTCTATTGTTTTATGGTTTGTGGTGTATATGGCGTTTTTCTTTCAAGTTGTGAGTTCTCAAAACCTAGTTGATCTTGTTGCCCTCCTAGTCGCCTTCAACATGATATGCCTTTGATTTGATTTGCCTGCACAATAATCGTGATTTCGACTTTGGTTCTCAAGACACCATATTGATATTTTTAAAATCTTTCTACTAATGTTTTAGTCTGAAAATTTTCCCTTTTCTTTCTTCTTAAATATTTCATTAATTGACACACTTAAAACTTTATAAAAGTTAAATGGATTATGCCAAACTTGATATTGTCTTGGTTTTATGAAGCAATGGCCAACAACATTGAACTTGTAACTTTTAACTTATGTTCATCACTCTCCTTGGGCCATGAACTTTGCTTCTCTGTGAAAGTATTTTAAAAATAAATTTAAACCTTCTTTTGTATTACCTTCATGTCTTATTGTATGAGCTTCAAAGTTGTCTCAAACTTCTTCATTCTTCGACTCTAGACATAGGGTCCCAAATTGGTACCACTATGATAACATGTAGGAATTTAAGATGAGATGTTGAAGAGAGAAAATAAGGAATAGAATTTGTCATTAATGTTTCTATACATATCTCACGTACCTTTACATCATGTCTCGTTATAATTTATAACAACCTGAAGTAGTTGTGGTGGTTTAACCACCTAACCCATAGCCTCAACATCTAAATGTTACATTGGTCACATGTCAATAACATAAAGCAACCATTATACAACTACTTATGTCTCCCTAAATAAAGTTGGAGTGTTAACACTCCAACATCAATTCCTTCCAACTTTTCAACAATTTCTAATACACTAGCCTAGTCTTACACAAGATTTAGAAATGTAGGGAACTATTTACTATCATTATGTTATCTATCACTTTTGTTAGCTTTAGCATAGGAACCTATTCCCATCCTTTGGGGATGTGTCCTATGTATTTCCCTGCCCCTAGGACTGTAGGGGAATGTCCTCGTTTGGAAGGTGACTTCCCCCATGTCCCCTAGACATTTCATGTCAAAAACAGGGAGATCCAGTAGAAGCCACTCGATGGTTTCAAGGATGTTTAGACACATGTGTGGTACTGATTCTCCAAGAAAAATATTCACTCGTTAGTTCAACATTTAGACCATGACAAATATTATCTATGTAGTGCATGTCATAATACTAGTCAATGTGTTTTCCTAATGAGGATAATCACAACTACTTTGACTCCCATGTTTGATAGGTTGTTGTACCATCTTTTGTACCCAAGGAGACACTTATGGGGATGTCAACTCAGACCCCGGGCCAGTTCACACAACACCAAAAGACAGTGGACCTCCTGTAGATCTCAGTAGTGGGATGTATCGTCTAGACAATGAGAGACACCACATACTAGCTTTCCCAACTCTTCTAGATCTATCAACCAGTTATCAATTACGAGTTTCTTTTCTATGGCCTCGTACAGGATAGATATGGAGGCCAATTAATGTAATGTGTGTTAAGGTTTAAGCTATTATTAAAGTTCTTTGCATTTCACTAGATAACAATAGCATAAGATAGGATCACTGA
>CBVK0100746019.1:0-10822 GCA_900067695.1 Picea abies
TTAATTCTTAGTAATGTGAATGAATTCTAGATATGATCTCTTTCATATGTTGAGTTCTTAGATGTGTTAGATCTGGTTGGATACTGTGTTGTTCTGTAATTAGGGTTTGGAGCTATGATGTGAATAAGGGTTAAATACTGATGAATGTTAATTGTTAAGTGCTTTGTTAACTGGTATAATCATAGATCTGTGTCACAGCTAGGTTGCAGACATTTGAGTCATGCAACCACCCCTGACTCTACCTCGGGTGAGACTTCATCTACTTCGTAGGTGTTTCCGAAAGACCCGGTAGTTAGGGTTTTTTTGGTGCACTGTTGAAGCATTGAATACTGGGTCCACCCCTGTGCCAACAAGGCTATGCGTGGACTTCAGAAACATGAATAAATGGTCACTAAAATATAATTATCCGTTTCCCAAAATGGACCATATACTTCAGAAACTGGTGGGAGAAAATATAATTTCCATGATGGATGGTTTCTCAGGATATAATCAGGAAACAATGCATTCTGATGACAAGGAAAATACAACTTTCACCACCACATGGGGAACTTTCATTTATTGTAAAATGACCTTTCGTTTGATAAATGCAGGAACTACATTTCAGTGGGCCATGGATATTGACTTTGTAGGAGAAAAAGATAGATTCATTGTCATATATCTACATGACATGATTATCTTCTCCAAGACAAACAAGGAACACGCCAAACATTTGAAGCATACTTTTTTGAAATGAAGAAGGTTTGGCTTATCCTTGAATCCAAAACAATCTTACTTTTCCATGACCGAAGGAAAACGTTTGGGCCATATAGTGCTAAATAGGGGGGTGAAGATAGATTTAGAGATGATAAAAGCGATAAAGCATATTGCTATACCTATAAATAGAAAGTAGGTGAGATCCTTCCTAGGAAAAATCAACTTCCTAAGAGGGTTCGTCCCCAAAGTTGTTGAGATAGTCAGGCACATCACTAACATGTTAAAGAATAGTCATGAAATAAAGTGGAACCTTGAAGTGAGAGAATCCTTTCAAAAAATCAAAGAAGCCTTGGGAAAATCACCAGTCTTAACCAGCCTAAATTATCATAAGGAATTTTTATGTTTTATTTTTCTTTCGAACACACCATAGCTATTGTTTTGTTGTAGAAAAATAACAAAATCCAGGAGAAAACTATATCCTTCTTCAACAGAGCTTTGAGAGATGACGAATTAAGATATAGTAAGTTGGAGAAACAAGAATATGCCCTAGTTAAATCATTGAAATCCTTTAGAGACTATATCTTGCACTCCAAATTTTTTTCCTATGTACCTAACAGTGCTATTAAGGATATTCTCACACAATTTGTTTGTGAGGGAAGAAGAGGAAAATGGATATCCAAGATCCAGGAGTATGATTTGGAGATAAAACCCACTAAGTTGGTAAAAGTTCAAGGGATGGATAAACTTATGGATGGATCCAATTATCAACATGGATGATTTTAAGGATGAAAATTTATTTTAAAATGTAGAAGCCTTGGTGAATCTTACTAATCCTTCTTATGCCAACTATAAATGTTTTGCGATATTTTTGTAAAATTATTCAAATTTTTAAGGATTTTATATATTTTCTATTAAATTTTCGCGATTTTGAAGGTAAAATAATTTCTTCCTTTAGAATTTGGGCAAATCATTTTTAGAATAGCGAATCTTTTTTGGGGAAAAACCATGGAAAATTAGCCCATCAACGAGATTTAGCCCCTAAAATCATCCCTGAAATTTATCAATATATTGATTTGAATATTATGACAACGAACCTCAAGCGAATCTTTTTTGGGGAAAAACCATGGAAAATTAGCCCATCAACGAGATTTAGCCCCTAAAATCATCCCTGAAATTTATCAATATATTGATTTGAATATTATGACAACGAACCTCATAGGAGCTAGGAAAGAAGAAGATGAGGAAAAATATCCAATTTCTAAGGTTATCCTCAAGTTCTCTAAATCTAGCCGGTACAAAGACATAGTTTTTTACCTTCAACACCTTAATTTCTCATCTTTATGGGATAAATCCAATGCTAGACACATCAAGATAAAATATGTGAAGTACTGCAATGTGGGAGAACATTTATTTTGGAAGGATCCAATAGAAATATTGTTGAACTATCTTACAGAAGAAGAGACTAAGGAGATCATCAATGAATTTCATAAAGGGATATGTGGAGGTCATTATGCTTGGAGAGCTACTGCATACAAAATCCTCAGAGTTGGTTACTATTGGCCCTCATTATTTTCTGATGTAAACCGTATAGTTAGGGCCTATGTAGAATGTCAAGTGTTTGTAGGAAAGCATAAATTACAACCTCTCCCCCTTAAACGTGTTCACGCAGAATCACCTTTCCAACAATGGGATCTAGATTTCATTGGTTAAATTCACCCAAATTCGAGTGGGAAACATAACTGGATCCTAAAAGCCACAAACTGCTTCACCAAGTGCATGGAAGCAATCCCCACTAGGGAAACAACTGATGTGGTCGTCATCAAGTTCCTAGAAGAATACATATTATCAAGGTTTGGATGCCCAAGGAAGATTATAACTGATAATTCTTAGGCTTTCAAATATTCCAAATTACTACAGTTTTGTCAAGGGTACAACATAGAGCTGGGACATTCCACTGCATATTACCCACAAGGGAACAACCTTGGTGAGTCGTCCAACAAAATCCTCATAAAGATCATTAAAAAGGTGTTTTCCCAAAACAAAAAAGCATGGGATTCCCACCTAAAATATGCAGTATGGAAAGATTGTCTCTTGGTACATCTCCATTCCAGCTAGTATATGGGATTGAATGAATATTTACCATACAACTCATCCTTCCCATGATCAAACTATTACAATATGAAGAGGCAAAATCATATGATATGCAGAGAAGAATCATCCAATTGATTGAGGTCCAACAGGTGAGGGACCAAGTAAAACTTAGATCTTGAGCTCATCAAGCTAGAATGAAAGAAATATTTAACAAGATATCCAAGGAGAGAAGCTTTAGGACATGAGATCTAGTTTTAAAGTGGGGTTCCATAAGAGAAGAAGCAGAAGGAAAACATGGAAATTTTGAAAACCTCTCTCTTGGACCTTTCCAGGTTATTGTAGTTCAAGATAACAACACATATGATCTAGCGTAGCTAGATAGAGAAGCATTTGGATCTCCCCTAAATAGGAAGTTCCTCAAACATTTCTTGTAGTGTTGAATGTTGCGAGCTTCCTCACTTTGTAAATAAATAAATATTTTTCTAATTCTTGGGAGGGACTTGTTGCCTTTGCAACTCCCCTAGTTAGTATATGAAACATAATTGTTTGTATTATGATAACACTATAAAAATATTAAAAATAATAAAATTAAGTATATAAACATTTCGCTGAGTTGCATAAAGGAGAAACTTCGTAAAACAAAACACTTGAAAACTACGAATTAAAATTTAAAGAAAGTATTAATTTACGGATAGCAATAGTAAAATTAATGAAAAGTTTATCCTTTATTTAAAATGGTCCCAAACCTTACATATAAAGAATAACCAGAGGTTAACAACACACCAGTTAACAAAATCAACCATACAAGCATGACCACCCTCATGGGGCCCACAGAGCAACCAGGCCAAAGCCCTCCAAAGAATCCTCGGGTGGTTACCTCCGGAACCTCGCACATTAGCACCACACAATCATCCCAACGACCACAGCAAAACCCACCAGTAATTGGAGAAACCTACAGCTACACCTATACGAGAAGCAAGCCGCCAACAATACCTAAAATTATGATTATTTTCTTTGAAGACTTTTCATCTGACTGGTTCACCTGTGTACTATTATTCGATGGTGTATCCGCCACCGGTGTAATAGCTGGCGATTCTGTGATCTGCTTCAGTGGTGTATCAGCCACCGGTGTAATAGCTCGTGCTTCCGCCGGGGATGGAGGCAAAGTCGAACTAAAGAAAGGATACGTTTCATAACGAACAGTGCAGCTTCCCATCAAACCCCTAGCTCCTGCCTTTCCGGCAAAAGTTGAGAAAATATAATTGATTGTCTCTGACAGACATGTTGTGCAATTTCCACTAGATATATCTCTCCAGCACTGGACCAGACCGTAAATCTTTCGCGACAAGGAGTCTGTAGTTGTTCCGGAAGCATATAATTTAGATCTAGATACTGCTTCAGCTGACAAATTGACGAATAGGCTCTCAAGAGCCGTGTTAAAGACATCAGGGCTCGAGACATTATTTGGATTGTAAAGATACAATCCACCAGTATCCAGTTGTCCGAAGAAACTATAGTTTTCATAACGTAAGAAGCAGGCATCCAACGAAATTAAACCACCGCCGGCATTCCCACAGTCTTGTCGAATTCTGGTCGTTGCTTGTTGCGAACAGTTGTGGCATTGATCGACAGTTGTGTCTCCCGAACATTGTAGGAGGCCATATATTTGGCCATATGTACAAGTGTTAAACCCCGTTTGGGAGGTGTGTTGAATAAGACTATTAAAGACTGTATTCAGATTGCTCTCAAACGTACTGCCCTTCGTATAGTTAAAGTCATGGCTGCAAGTGGCTACCTCTACTGCGTTGGCAGGAAGAGCAATGATGATGAAGAGGACGACGATGATGCAGAATAGCTGAATAGTTTGCCCCATGAGAAGAGAGCAGGCAGAAGCCCTTCCTTGGAAGTTGATATTCGTTGGATTCTCTTGCGCAATGGACAAAGGAGAGTCTGCAGTGCGTGCCAAAAATGTTCCCACAATTCAATGTATAAGAAGGATATCCTATGCTTCAAGAGAACGAGATTCCAAGTTTTAGCCAAATAATGATTTCATTTGATTATTGTAGACCAGAAACAAAATAAAAAAACGTCTTCATTGTCCAAGTCAATTCAAGTCCGATATGAACGCGTTTTGATCGTAAAGTCTCCAAGCATTTAATGTTTTTTAAGTTAGGCAGGGCAGGTATCTGATATGAACGCGTTTTGATCGTAAAGTCTCCAAGCATTTAATGTTTTTTAAGCTGGGCAGGTAAGGTATCCGATATGAACGCGTTTTGATCGTAAAGTCTCCAAGCATTTAATGTTTTTTAAGCTGGGCAGGGTTGGTATGACGGGATTCCCCTTGACCAGAACTTTGATTAAGCCAAAAAAATCCATCGGTCACAGGTGGGATATATATTCGCCTTTTATTTTTATGTGAATTGTAGCATGCCTTTGACTCGACTTTGCTTCAACGAACAAGGCAGATAGCAGCGACGCTGTAAATACCTGCATAGAGGTATCTAAATTTATAGATATTTATGGCAAAGAGATGTGAAACGTGGTGGAAGTATTATTTGAAAAAAATATTAAAACATTATCAGACAGAGTAATTTGAAAAAAATATTAACAATTGTTTTACTGTAGCTAACAAACAATTGTTTCACTGTAGCTAACAATTGTTGTTTCAGAGTAATTTGAAAAAAATATTAGCAATTGTTTCACTGTAATTCCATATTAAGCAAAACTTCGTCGTCACCTCTGCAATAAGATTGCGGCCCCATTTAAAGCTTTGTGGATGTGCCAGGAATACATCGATTGCGGTCCCCCGCCTAACCACACCCAACCCCTGCGCAATTGGCATGGGAAAAACATGTGTTCCATTTGACGATAGCTGGCTGTAAAGGTAAATAGTCACGTATCCAACGTTAATTTAAAAAGGGGGTAAAGACGAAAACTATTGGTTTATTTAGGATTTACGAAAAGTTCAAGCACCCGAAAAAATATTCGAGTGTTGTCTTCCATTGTCAATCCGGCTCGAGTCCTTTCCCATCCAAGTTTCTATACTGGTGATTCGAACTCTATTATACTGGTGATTCGCACTCTATTGTACGGGTAGTCGACAGAGACATGGATATCTTTGATCTGGTCTTATCTTTTGATCCTTTTGAATTATACCAGCAGGCTATCCAGAATTTTAGAGATCTAGTTGACGGGAATCCAACTTAGAAAAATTTCCAGTACCCCAACTTTATGATTTTTTCTAGTTTGTGGTTTGGTGTGCCTAAGAGTACATTCCCTTTAAAAGAGCTATAATTTCCACAGATGGGTCAATAATCATTGAATTGATTGCCCAATCCATTGCTACAATGTTAAGGTGGTCATTAAACCTTGACAATGAAGTGTTAAATGAAATTGTATTGGCCAAATGTTTCAGAGAATTAAAACACGATGACATAGTCGTTCTATTACAGTCTTATATGTCCAAGAATCTTGATGTCCCTACAGAGAGAACGTTACTCTCGAATCTACCCTGTTTCCTGAAATTTCAAGAAAAATTATATCCATGTTTTCTGTAATTTTGGGAAAAGATAATGATCTTGTAGTTGATGAGTTTGTGTTATGGATTATAGTGTCAATTTTTCTGTTTGCAACTAAACCCTTGACCAAATTCAATTATACCCAATTTCTCGCTGATCAAATCCATTATCAACTATCAAAATTTGAGTCTCTTACAAGTTTTAGATACCAATATTACCTTGTTCATCTATTCTTTTTTTCTCAAGCCACCTATTTTGCATGTCTTGGATTAAATGATCCAGGTGGATATCAGTAGCCACCCACCTATTCCACTGGCTCAAAGAACATTTTTCATTTTGGCAGTGTTTTCCTAGTTTTTCGAGTCTTAAACTTTCGGGGCCATTTTGAGGCCCTAAACCACATTTTCTTGGTGCAGCATAGTCACATTGTAAGGTTTAGCCAGAGTGTGATGACGACGTGTGTATTCTTCGTATATTTATTTCCAATGAACTATCGTGCACCTAAAACGGAGATTGTATGCAAAAGTTACGACCTTGGGAAGTTGATGTACCAACTTATCCCATTGGGGCCCGCATGACTTTTGACACTTCATCTCCTAGGGTTAGTTTTTTGGATGTTTAGTGTTTACTCATTTATGCTTTATGTTAAAAAAGCCTTTGGAGCCTCATTGTAACCATCTTCTTGCGAATGAGCGTAGTCGTCATATCTCTTCTCAAAGATAAGATGCCACCATTTGAGCAAGTTTGTTTCAGTCTGCATTTTTATAGTTTCAAATTATTCTCTTTATTAATCAAAGTCAAGTTTTACTGTATCTCTGAGTATTTATTTTCTATACATCTATATTCCATTTCTTTCCATTTATAAATCTGGATCAGTGGTTTCAGAGCGGTCTACTCTTTATTTTTTTCTCTATGCATGTCCCCAACAAGGTCAGGGTACAAGGAGTTGGGACTCGAAGTGGTTTATCCCTTGCAAGACCGTCCCTGCCAATCACAACGCCTTCCCATGGCTGAAGAAAAGAGAGACGATGGAACATGAGATCCTTTTAAATTTTTTCTCGAGGAATCCCTCACATGACAAAGGAACGAGATGATGGATAAATTTGCACATATCCTTCACGACTACCAACAGGAAACAAATTTTCATCGAGCGACGATGCCTCCCCCTTCAAGGTACAAGTCAATTTTTATATCCCCTTTTTTGAAGGCCAGATAGATGCAGATGTTGTAGATAAATTGTCGAATTTGCTAGAAGGATGTTTTTCGGTCCATAATTTTTTCGATAGAGAAAATATTACCTTTGCGCTCCTTAAGGCTATCCCCCATGTCAAGGATTGGTGGGAAACTTACTATGAGCAAAGGGCCATTGAAGAATATGCAATATTTGTGGTCACCCCCACTTGGGATTCTTTCAGGGATGTTATTAAGGAACAATACTACCATGTTGAAAGCTACAATGATCAGTATACGAGATGGACCACACTGCGACAGGAAAGGGACCAGACATAACCATATTTCACAAATATCTTCCATATCTTTGACACCAAGTTGGGTATCAAGGACTCTGAACGTCATCTGGTGCTCAAGTACCGTGGTTGTTTGCATAAATACATCCAAACAGAAATGGGGTTTCTGGACATTTCATCAATGGGCATGACATATCGATATGGTGTCAAAATCGAGCAGAAATTTAAACAGAATAAGCGAGAGTTTGGATATGCAAATTCCTCACAGCAGAAGCAGGGAAAATGTGGTCCCAACCCATAGAAAAAAGGACAAATCAAGGATGGACCCCCTTAGGACAGTCAATCCAAGCCGCAAACAAAGAAAGGTAATCAGAAGATGAATAAAGACACTAGGAAGTGGTGTGAATTCCATAAAATCCCCTGGCATAACACCAATGAATGTCTCTCAAAGAATTCATTGGTGGTCGAGCTAAAAGCCTCATAGTTAGAGGAAGGTTTTGATTTTGAACCATATCCAGACAAAGGGAAGAAGATAATTGACGTAGAACCCAATGCCACTGTCTCTACCACTAAGTTCTAGTCAAGTGAACCAGAGGAACCAGAGGAAGGAGAATGCCTTTTTCACTCACAGATGTGGGTGAAGGGTGCTCCACTACATTTCATTGTTGATAGTGGAAGTCAAAAGAACATGATATTAGTAGAGGTCGTCAAGCGGTTGAACCTACCGACGACACCACACCCATAGCCCTACACATCGAGTGGCTTTTCCAAGGAAGAGACCTCTGCGTCACCCAACAGTGTCATCTTCCCTATGGCATCAAGCCCTTCAAGGATGAGGTATTGTGTGATATTTCCCCCATTTAATTTTGTGATGTTCTTTTAGGCCAACCATATTTATAGAAACGACATATTGTATATGAGTCTAGACCTTGGAGTGTTATTATTACTTTGGGTAGACAATTGTATAAGATACCAGAGGTAGCTCCACCTACCACCATTTCTTTGATCCGTGCTAAGAAATGTAGGAAGGTCATTTCCTAGACCGGAAAATTTTTCTTCTTCATGATTCACTCTAAAATTGAACAGAAGGTCACAACCACATCCATGGCCTCTACATAGGGCCTCTCCACACAACAAAAGCAAGTGGAGAAGATCGTGGAAGAAAACAAAGATATCTTCTCCTCACCCACCAGGGTGTCGTGGCACTATCAGGTCAAACATTCAATCGATCTAACCCTCAGTGTACCTCTACCCAATGGGTCAGTGTATCACCGCTATTTGATGAAAAATGAGGAAATTAAGCTATAGATCCAAGAGTTTCTTCAAAAGGTGCATATCTGACCCAACTCCTCACCCTGCGAGAGCCCAATTGTACTCGTACAAAATAAATATGGGACTTGGTGACTCTGCATTGCTTACAAGGCCCTAAAAAAATCACAGTTAGGAACCGGTGCCCAATTCCCCGAATTGACAACCTTCTTGACCAGCTCAAGAGAGCCAAGTATTTCAGCAAGATTGACCTGAAGTCTGACTACCACTAGGTCCCAATAGAATAGACTGATGTATGGAATACTACTTTCAAGTCGAAAGAAGGTATTTTCGAATGTCTATTTATGCCCTTTGGTTTGACAAATTCTCCAACAAATTTCATGATATTGATGGATGATATATTGCAACCCTTCAACAATTATTTTGTGGTGGTATATATGGATGACATCCTCATCTTCAACAATAATTGAGCATAACACTTGCAACATATTCAGTAGGTCCTTCACACTTTGCGACAACACAAGCTATATGCTAACTTGAAAAAATGATCCTTCAGCATAAACATGGTCCAATACCTAGGCTACATTGTTCATGATCATGGTGTGCATGTGGATCCAACCAAGATCCAAGTCATTTGTGACTAGCTAGCCTTGACCACACTAACCGAGCATCGAATTTTCTTAGGACTTGCCAAATTCTATCATAGGTTTGTGTTGGGATTCTCCCATGTTACATGGGCCCTCAGCCAAGTGACCACGGGTGGTGGCAAGGAAATTTTGTGTGGGGGAAGTCACAACATGAAGCATTCGATGATTTGAAACATCACTTGTGCTCAGCACCATTACTCTCCTTACCCAATTTGCAACAACCTTTTGAGATTGAGACTAATTCTTCAGACTCTATCGTGGGCATAGTCCTCACTCCACATTGTCATCCAATGGCATATCATAGTGAGACACTATCAAATATCATTCTTAATTACCCCACCTATGACAAAGAAATGTATTCCATCATCCAAGTCCGTCGACAATGGAAGCACTACATTCTTTGGAAGGAGACATTCATCCACACTGATCACAAGCCTTTGTAGTTCATGCAGACAAAAGACAAATTAAAGAACAAATGTCATCAAAAGTGTTACACATACTTTCAAAAATTCCATATCAACATCAAACATAAGACATGGAGCACCAATCGTGTCATTTACTGCCTTAGTCGACATCTAGTTGCAACCTTAACCATGATGCTCTACTCCCGTGGACATGAGGCATCCGAGTGGCCCCAACTCTATAATAGTGACCCTGAATTCGCTACCAATTACCAAATGCTAGGCACATGCGCAATTGTCATTGAATTTCATATTCAGGATGAAATGTTATGCCATCTGGGCCACCTCTGTGTTCCTTCAGGTGAGCGTGTGAAGCTGATTTGGGAAGATCACTACACTCAGATGGTAGGATATTTTGGAATGTAAAATACCATGGAAGTACTACAAAATAATTTCTACTAGTAAAAAATTCAACAGGACGTCAACAAGTATATCAGGTCATGCACTGCTTGCGCCATTTCCACACCAGTCACTAAGAAGCAAGACTTGTACACCCCTCTACCTACACTCTATTGAAATATTGTAACTGCAAAGAATATTCCACTTATTATTTAGCTATTATCTTATAATATCAATCCCCTTTTGTGGATTGATCATGTTGGGCTTTGTATAAGACCAAATCCCATTTTGTGGATTGGTCAAACCCTAATTATATGTTGTTAATTAAGAAGTCGGCC
>CBVK0100746020.1:0-10822 GCA_900067695.1 Picea abies
TATCCATACTTTATGATTTAAGAAATATTAATATAATATTCCTTTTTTGCTTAAGCTCCTTAGCTTAACCCCTTTCCTTAACTTAGCCCCTCCCTTTCCCTAACTAGTGGAGTTTAGTCCCCCATATTTTTTATCGTGGTCAGTCTGCGCACAATGATGTATTTTATATTAATTATGAGATATGTACAAAACAAGCGCACTGGCCTTTAACATCTAGGCTCTCTGGCCTAATCAAAACATAAGCATCCTAGCTTATAATAACTAGCTCGCCAACCTATAAAACATAGCATATACACAAAAGGCTTGTTGGCCTCACAATCGTGCACACTTAAAATGTTGTACGCGGTATCCTGGAATGTGCACACTTCCTCATTTTATTGTGCAATACATGTGCGCACTATGCCATGAAATGTGCAAATGATATCAAAACAGCTCACCAGCTTAAGTACATTTTCATTTACATTTACAATTGGGTTCGGCCTTAGGGATATTACATTAATACATGTATATAAGAAGTACATGAGCTTGCTTACCCCTTTTCCTTGTCTAACTATAGCAGACTGATCAAATGTTGGTGGCATTTCACATTCCCTTACTTCTGGTTGTGCCTTAAATGAAGAAGCTTGTCCTTCTACAAATTCTTTCCTTGCTTCCTCAAACGTATGTCTTTCTCTTTGTTGGTCCTGAGATTAAACTTAAGGCTCAAAGGATAATGTCAGGCATCGGGAAAGTTGTTTAAGAGTGTGTTTTAAAATGTTATTATTTCCTCATTTATATGAGAAAAAATCCTTAATTAAATCAATCGTGTAACAACACAGAGGTCGTATTTTGTATGTGAGTCAAAATCGAAATAATAAATGAAGTGAAGGAAAATTACAAAACTGTGAAACAAAGCAAGGCATCAATTACAGAAGAGTCCTACCTTGTTACAGTAGAAGAAAGTAGATTAGTATAACCTTGAATAAATCATAAAAATACAACAATCCACACAGTAAGCAAGTCTTGTATTACTCACAGTAAATACAGAGCAAAAACTACTTACTCAAAAAATTACCGATACATTAAGATTTCAGCAGTTGTAGTACTAAATTGGAATCAACATTTATTCAGAAATACATAAAGGAAATGAGCAATGGAAAACAAAGAGACACATAACCTAGATTTGAAAAAAACTTGGAATCGTTGTCTGCACTTGTATTAATACTCTATAAGGAGAGTTTTCTCTGTTACAATCGACAAGAAGCAGCCTTAATTAAGTCTTTGATTTATGTATTTATACAAAATGGTCTCAACCCAAAATGATTGGAATTCTCATAAAAAGTATTAAATATTACAATCATGCAAAACTGAAAGGTTCCATCTGTATCTCTTATGTCTCTTCGCCTACATGTAGAGACGTTTCTTCTTCATATCCTCCAGCTTGGGAACAGCTGGCATCTAATCATGACCGATATGAGTAATATGTACAGGTTGTCTCATTTGTTTCCAGATGTGTTGGCTTTCCCATGTTTGACACATTGGATGCACTTTCTTACTAACTGTACTACCAACCCCAAAGGTTATGTTGTTTCATTTGCTTCGAAAATGTACAACTTCTTTTCTATATGAGGCAACCTATCCTATATTTTCCTTGCTCCCAAAGATGTAGCCTGTAGTTGTAAACTGGAATTTACTATCCATTTGTTTATCTGGATAAGGTCGATTTGTTTCAATTGTTGGATGGTTGTCTGGGCTTCCTCTATGCTTGTCTAAGAATTATGTTGATTCTTTGTTATATCAATCTGCCCCAGGGCCTCGAAGATACTATCTCCCTCAACATCAAGTAATCTTTTGTCTAGTGTAGACAACGCTTCTTCACAATATTTATTTACCTCTCTGGCTAATATTTTACTTTCAACCAGATTTGTCTCCTAGACCTTCAAGATTATGTCGCCATGGGTTTTCTCAGAAAGAGACAATTGAGGAACCTCTTCTACATCATATTTTGTTGTTATTAAAACAGCCTCCTAAAACTCAGCCCGAGTTGCAGTGGCTTCTCTCTCCTGAATGTAAATGTTATTTAGAGAAAGGTCTGCTACCCGATAACAACTTTGAATGGATTCCACTTTTGTAAAAACATCTTGTTGGGCTAATTCCATCTTTTCATGCACCTCCAGTGCATGATCTTTGAAAGTTGTCATATCCACCATTGTAACTTCAGCCAAGTCTATCTTGGCCTGTAATTGCTTGATCAATCCTTCATGTTGAGTGGTTAATTCTCTATTGGCCTGTGAATTCTGATATAGCTCATCCAGGTTGGTTTTGTGCTATTGAATTTGTTGTCTATCACTGGCTCTGACTTGTTCAAAATATTTATTCATCTGATATCTCACCTATTTTTCCATGGTTATCATTGGTCTTGTAACTTTTTTACCAATAGATTTCTCTGTTTCAGTTGCTCCGCTAGATTTTCTATCGAAAATTGATTGGTTGTGGCAAAGGCACCCAACAAGCCTGCGATCTCCCTAGCGAAATATGTATCATCTAGGCCCTGTATGTCATACAACATCCTCTACCTTTTTATTGTTGCACCATCCTTTTGATCTGTTTCTCTTTTAATTATAGCCCTCCTTTTCTTGTTGAAAAAGAAGTCGGAAGGAGGCATTTCTTCAGCTAAAATTGGAGTAAGGTCTTCTATAAATATGACTTCGGCATTTAGATTTCCATGACTTGACTGTAAAGGCATTAATGACATAATGGGACTACCTATCTCGATGGACGGTTGTTGTCCTGTTGTGTTGGTAGCCAGTTTATTTGGTGTGGACGGTGATGTATCCTGTCCCTTTTTTATCGAAGCTTCAAATTGAGCTTTTGCTTGATTACCTGGTGTATTTGATAATGTAGTATCCACCTTCTATGTCAAAACTTTAGTTTTCTTCGGGTCCTCCTGAGTATCCTGTTCGCTAGAACTCCCTATCTCCAAACCCTAGGTTGCAGCTTCCTGTGTAGATGGAGGTGTATGGGGTTCACCATGTAAGACCTTAGGAAAACTATTCCTTTTGTGCCTTTGGAAATTGTAGAAACTGGAAAATTGATCTGGAGCCAGAGTTCGGACTCTTCTTAACACTTCCTGGTATGACCTGACCCCCCTGGAATATTTCATCCTGTGGGGAAAATTCGTGTACATATTTCTTTAGATTGTATAGAGCCAGGTGAGATTCCACAATCTTCTGGGGATCGTCCTTCTTGAACTCAATATTAACCAACACTATGTCTTCTAGGGTTGCGGCCTCTACTTTCGAGTGGCCAAAATCTAACAATGAGAACATACCAACCTGAAGAGGGAAGGTTGGCCATACTTTTTTCTGTGTTTCTTTTAATTATTTACTGATCCCCCCTATTACGATTCGATATGCTACCTCTCGAAACACCAGTTGATCTGGTAAAAACTTTGGTAAAGCATGTGGGGAAACTAAACACCCAAAAACCTTGATGTAGGAAAAATGTTCCTCAATATACCAGTCTATTATTTTCCTAAGGTTGGCCATGATCTTGTCGGAAATTCTGGGAGGCGGTAAACCGTAGAGGGTGATATGCATTGGCACCACCACGTAATGATAGATTTCATAAAATAAATCTCGAGCTTTATCCTCCGAGAGCTTGGAGTGATAGAAATGGATGGGCTCGGCATTGGTCGGGGTCCAACTCCAACTCATCATAGGAAAAGGCATCATAAAACAAATGGAATCCATAATGTATGTCGACATGTAGAAAGGTTCAGGTTTCCCTTTGGCCTTCATTGACTGATACTCTATGATTTCCTTGGCCATATTTTCCGATAACATCTTGGCCCAGTTGAAAGAAAAACCTTCTTCCACTTCATGCATGATTGGTACCCATGCCAACAAGAAATGAGCAGAGTCCTTCCTCCCAAAAAGTCTACACAACATCATAGCCACATAAATCATATGGGCATCTAATGCTACTGTGGCATATATGCCATGGGTGTCTGCTCTGAATTTCTTAGGGTGTCCCCACCATTCCTTGATTAAGTCAGGGTAGTGCTTTCCATATTGCGTGCACTCTTCTTTGTTGAGCTCCATTAGAGAAGCAGCATTGTAACCGTATTTGAAAACTGGGGATAATTTATACATTACTCGTATATGCTCTGGTCAGAAAGACCCGACAATCACTTTCTGTGAATTGCAGATGCTCTTGGTTGAAATGTCCACGTTCTCCAGATCCCACCCTATCATGTTGTTATACGGCATGAGCCTTGGTTGTGTGGCTATTTTGTGCAGCTCTGATTGAGCTATATCCCTGTGCTTCGTCGCATGGGTTTCAGTCACCTCGTTGCCTGAATCCTCTGGGAAATTTATCAACTCATGTTACAAAATATCAAACACCTGCGTCCAGGTTTTCATGGTATTTATAGCTCTCGGTGAAGTATCCGAGAGAACATCTGTGTTCGGGTTCACACTCTCACCAGTTGTTTTAGCCATTTTTCACGGCGCCATGATATTACGAACTCAAAACTATGTTACATGTTACAGGGAAATGCGTAAACTTCTTAGCTTGTTAAAACTTGCTATTCTGCGAGAATTCAAATATAATTCAAAATCCAATACCCTTATCCGCCTTAAGTGTATTTATTTGCAAAAACTTTACTGACAATGCATTCATTTGACTTAATGAAAAGATCTATGCGATGATATGCAATATACATTGGAATTATTGTCGTTGATCTGTTACTAATGCCATTAATATTTGGTGGTTCACGATCGGGAGCTTGATGAATAATATTTGAATTTACCCGAACTGCGATTTAGCGAAAAATTAATTGTGAGATAATCGTATTTAACCCATTAATTAATTGTATTTAACTTTAATATTTTTTGGGTTTTCGGACTTTGGGATATTTGATAATAGCTCAAGATAGGATTCATGAAACTCAAAGTCACGAAGCGGTTAATCATTGAATAATGATCTTTAACTTTAATTAACCCTGCTCATTGTTTAAGGTATTTCGGAAGTACGGACTTAGTGAATTTAGAGTGTGATGAATGGTGAATATCTAAACTCCAAATGTACGAAGTTATTAATTAAATTTTAATTTGGGTTTAGCTTTATTAATTGGGGTTTATCTTTTAGGCATTTACTGCGTCGTGCATTGACAAATTAACTTTATTAAATTTTCGACAGGCCACTACCCATAGTGATGTGTCAAAGATTAGGAAGGTATACGTGTTTGGTGACTAGGATTTTTCGAACACTTTTCGGGCATTGGGACTTTGAAGTTGCGACATGGCGAAACGCTCGAAGCGTGAAACTCCGAAGTATGAAACTTCGAGGCAGACTCCAGTGGTTTGACCTTTTAATAATCAAACGGCTCCAAAAACTCAGGGAAAAAAGGAATCGTTCGATCAGCAGGAGAACTTAATTGATGGTGGACCTTGTGCGTGCCTTAAGGCTAAAAAATGAAAATGATTTATCATTTGGAAACCGACTTCTGAGATAAAGTAAAAGGATAGGGTAAAGCTCCATGATTCTAATTTTATATGTGTTCCAACATAGGCTCCATCTGGGGATCGCGTCTCCCTGTGAGGCATGGAAGAACAGTAGACCAAGTGCCTTTATTGGGTAAATGGAGTCATCATTTTATTTCTGGAAAACACCTTTGGGGAAAAATCATATAGAGAAAAATTGAACTTCAACCGAGTCTCAGAAAACCTTCAAAACACAATCAATTATTGATCTTCAAGCTAGGCTATTAATAATTTACTTTTCCTAAAACTGAGTTTAGATTTGCTTAAGATAATCAAAACAACTTTAATTGAAATATCAGACTTTGGTTGATTCGTTCACATCAAGGCAAAGTAATTTTAACAATTTATTTAGGGAATCCCTTATCGGTTTAGAATGTAAATATTACCAGAAAGAGAACTAGATACCAGAGTATGTTTATACATGTATGACAACCTTACAAATATCATAGATGTTTCTTCACTAACAACGAGCCTGTTCAGTACCCTGGTGAATTTATCTACATCTCCCATTGAATTTCCTTTCACCACTTCAATTAGCATTTTTGCATTTTATTGAGATGAGGGCAATCATTACATGAATTTCCATTCATCATTTATTTTGGACAAAATGGGGGCAATCGAATTACGAATTTCCTTTCACCATTTGTCTTGTTATCTACATCTCCCATTGAATTTCCTTTCACCACTTCAAATAACATTTTTTTCATTTTATTTGAGATGAAGGCAATCATTTTATGAATTTCCTTTCATCATCTCTTTTGGACAAAATGGGGGCAATTGATTTTACGAATTTCCTTTCACCATTTATGTTGGACTAGATGGGGGCAATCGATTTTATGAATTTCCTTTCACCATATGTCTTATATTTTATTATAATTTTGAAGTGGGGGCAATCAATTGTAGTAATCATATAGGGATGATATCTGCATAAGATTTAACGATGAAGGTATGTCAACTAGTTTTTATTGTAGTCTGAGCTATCTCTCCCTTGATCTTCAATACATCTTTTCCTATAGGGAAGATCTTGTGGGGAATTTTTATTTACAGGGATTTTCCTTGAGCGAATTAATCAGTTAAAATCTGTTAGAAGAGCTAAAGTTACTAGGATTGTCCTAGACATACTTTCTCAGAGGAACATAGAGATTTTCGCCTAAACTCATTTTTGAAGATATGTTCTTTAAATTTTTGGAGGTAAGGCAAAAATCTTTTTTTATGTGAAGATTTAAGGTCAGGTGGTGAGTAAAAACTTTCAGATATGCTAGATGGAAACAGAACGAAAAGTTCGGAGGTTTTGAAAGGGATATCATTTCCACATAAGATTACTTCTTGGTTATCAAGTTTCTTTATTCTTACTTTCTTTCCCTTTGTATTATTTTCATTTGATTCAGAAATCTTAGAGACTTATATCTTTCTAATCTTTGATCGGGTGACCATTTTTCACATGAGTACAACCTTATTAAGACTTTATAAGATATTATTTTTAGCGTTTTGGTCCGAAGAATAAACACAGAAGTTCATACCTTGAATTATTTTCAACCAAAACAATTATTAATTCATCACTTGTTTCAAGAGAAAAAAAAATATTCTGAAAATTGAGCGGTGTATTCCAATACCTCCTTATTTGCCATCTGATAATAAAATCTTGCAAAGAGGAAATAATCAGAGATTTCTTTCAACATAGAAATGATACGCAGTACAGACATTTTATTTTTTCTTTTCGGAATAATAAACAAAACTATGTTTATTTAAAAGTAAAATTTAGATAACCTACAGAAAGGAACAAAATGCGGAAGAAAACAAAAACCAAACTAGTATATACAATGGTACAGTGGAAAAGTTTTATTGCATGAAACGTTTTAGATACCTCCCATTGATAGGGGCGTCAAAAATTTTCCCGTCCAGATTCTCCAGTAGGAAGGAATTCCTCCTTGTTGTAGATGCAATTCTGAATGGCCCAAACCAGAGATGATCAAACTTGTTGTGTTTACCTGCATCTTCTTTCCTGGCATCCCATTTCAAAACTAAATCACTAGGAAGAAATTCCTTGGCTTTCGCCTTTTTGTCGAAAAGGGATTTCATATTATCTTGATATTTTTGAATTATGTCATCGACTTCGGCCCTGTTCTGTTGGACCTCAATTATTTGATTTACCCTCCTTGTCATAGCATTCAGCTCTTCATTTACGTCCTACCACAGTTTCATTACTGGAAGAGCTATATTAATAGGGAGAACAACGTCGATGCCATAAACAATTTTGAAAGGAGACATACCTATTGATTTCTTAGTACCAATCTGGTTTTCCCATAAGGCATATTTTAGGTGGGCATGCCAAGCCTTATTATTTTCCGTTAATACTTTATTTATTATATTCATCAAACTTTTGTTGGACGACTTGGCCAACCCATTTCCCTGAGGATAATAGATTGTAGAATTCCCCAGCACAATGTCATACTTCTGAATAAAACTTATCATTGCCATAGATTTTAACGCCTAAGCATTATCTGTAACTATTTTCTGGGGACAACCAAATCTGGATAAGATGTTCTCCTCCATAAAGTTTATAACTACCGAGTCTGTGGCATTCCGAGTTGGAATGGATTCCACCCATTTCATGAAATAATCTGTAGTAGTCAGAATCCACTTGTGTTGGGCACTTGATTGTGGGTGGATTTCTCTGATGAAATCCAGGCCCCATTGTTGAAAAGTAGCTTTTGTTTTGACTGGGACCAAAGGCAGTGCAGGAAGATTTTGCTTGCCAGGGAACAGTTGGCAAGGGTTGCAGGCTCTAACTTTGGCATTCACATCAGTAAATAGATTTGGCCAATAATATCCAGCTCTTAGGATCTTATAGGCCATGGCCCTCCAGGCGTGATGTACTCCACACACTCCCTTGTGAAATTCATTTATGACATCCTATGTTTCAGGTTCAGTTAGGCAACGTAGCAAGAAACCTAGGGGGTATTTCCAGTACAATTGTC
This sequence comes from Picea abies, assembly GCA_900067695.1. Taxonomy (NCBI): domain Eukaryota; kingdom Viridiplantae; phylum Streptophyta; class Pinopsida; order Pinales; family Pinaceae; genus Picea; species Picea abies. The sequence continues at coordinate 8,504 of CBVK0100746020.1, forward strand.
CTTCGATAATGCAGTGTTTAACTACGTGTAGTTTTAACATTGTTGCCTTTGATGGAGTCATATCTCTCGGGCACTGAAGAGTGAGGAGATATGTAATGATATCACGGTACTAGTCGGAGGAAGAAAATTTATCTTTGATATGAACTGTGGGTTTTAATCATCGAGCTCTCCCATGTCTGGAATAGATCCATGTGATTCCAGGTGGTTTATCCCAAGTGCTCTGAAATTTGAATCTGCTAATAGTTTTTTCAGGCCCTAACCTTTAATCATCTAGGTTGGTTTTACCCTTAGATTGAACTCTTGAATTTTGGCTAACCACCGAACTCTCCTACCGTCATTGTCTGGCTGTACAAATATATCTTTGACAGAGCTTGATGGCACATAGGTGATTATCCTGGAGGGCAGTACATATGTTCTAAAAGCTTTGATATCTTTCACCATCGTGTAGGCTTGTTTTTCTAGTATGTTGTATCTGGTTTCGGTGTCTCTAAGACTTTTGCTGAAAAAAGATATCGACTATTCAAAATCTTCTTCGTTCTTTTGCAAGAGTATAACTGCGATAGTATGTTCAGATGTGAAAGAGAAGATCTAGAATTATTTAGTATAGTTAGGACTAGCCAATACTAGAGCTTCGCTTATAGATTTTTTAACTCGTTCAAACGACGCTTTAGCTTCAGCGGTCCATTTGATTTCATTGTATTTCTTCATCATATCTGTGATCAATTTGACAATTTCAACAAAGTTAGGGATAAATCTTCTTGAAAAATTATTTTCCCTAAAAAGGAATGGATTTATTTTTTATTTCTAGGAATGTTTATTGTATCAATAGCCTCGAATCACTTGGGATCGACCTTAATTCCATATTTCGAAACTATGTGACCCAAAATTTTTCCTTCTTACATAGAAAAATGAGACTTTTTAGGGTTAAGAGACAAACCAAATTTTCTACATTTCTCAAAGGTTTGTTTGAAATGTACCAGATGTTCTACATCAGAATTTGAGAAGACTATTAGATCATCTAATTAAATAACGCAAACTTGTATCTCTCACTAATGTACACTATATCCATTTCTCTTTGGAAGGTGGCCCCTGCGTTTATTAAACCAAACAACATTTTATCATACATGAAAGTTCCCCACGGAGTAGTTAATGCAGTTTTTTCTTTATCATCTTCGTGGACAACAATCTGGTTATAGCCTGAGAAGCCATCGATCATTGACATTATGTTATCTCCCACTACTTTTTCCAGGACATGATCCATTTTTGGAAGTGGGTAGTTATCCTTTAATGATGATCGATTTAAATTTCTAAAGTCCATGCAAAGCCTGATTTCTCCATTTTTCTTCCTGATGGGTACCATATTTTCTACCCATTCAGAATATCTAAGCGGAACAATAATCTTTGAGTCAAGGAGCTTCTTGACCTCTCTTTCTATTACAAGTAAGAGAATAGGGTTTATCTGTCTCAACTTTTGTCTAAAAGGTCTTCAACAATATATATTCATTTGCTGAGCTTGAAATTATGTCACTTTGACTATTGAAAAAAGAATTCCACCAAACAGAATCGACAACATCAAAGTACTCATATGTATCTCAATGGACTTTTTTATTTCTTCCAGGGATTCAAAATAATCTACATCTCTACTACACCTTCGTGTGTTATGGATTTCAACAATTGATTGTAAAAATAATAACTTTGATGAAAATATTGGACAATCTAGAATTAACTTCAAAAATTCTAAACCTGATGAAGGTCCTCGTTCTGCAATAGTTGAATACTGCTTTCCCCATATAAGTGTTTTCCCATCAACTTTTTTGAAACAAAATTGATGTTGGAAGCTAATGTCATTAAGTTGCTCAATACATTTTTCTTCATGATGTGATCCCTGAATATATCTTTGCATGTTGACAGTTTCTTCTAATATATGAAAAACAGGCTCTGGAATGTATGTTTTCTTAATACATTCAATCAAGGATGGTAGGCCTCCAACATTTTTCCTCTTCAATGTCACGGAAAAACGACTGAACATTTGATCAATATGATCATGAGTGTGTCCAACAAGAAGGAAACCAACTTTCACTTTTTGAAAGATTCCCAGTTCAAAAAGCATGCTTAGATATTCAAACACAATTTGATTTATATTTTCACGACTATTGTTGTCCAATTGTAGATACAGAACTCGAGGAAGAATTATAGACCATGGATTAAGCACATGATGAATTATGGTGATGGTCAGATTTGCATCAATATGAATATTTGGAGTTGTGACGTAAACCATTGGACACATTTTTCCATTGAAAACCATACAACCAACCAAGT
>CBVK0100746021.1:0-10821 GCA_900067695.1 Picea abies
TATATATAGATATATATTAAATGCAAGGTGTCAACTCAATGTTAAACATTGAAGGAATTTCACATCTTCCTCATACTAGGATGTAGAAAGAACACATTAGTAGAATATATATATTTTTTTTACTTTCAATTACTATATATATAATATATAAATAAAGTTGATACAAAAGTATTTTATTTAAGGTGTACATTGAAATATTTTATTTATCGTAGACATTGATATTTTTTTGTTATTATTATTATTTTTAAATGTCACATGTCAACTCCATGTTGAGCACATAAGGAATTACACATCTCCCTCATATTGGGCTATAGAAAGCTTCAATGCAATGACAATGTAAATCTTTATACACATTGTTAGAATCAAACCTTTTTGTGGACACCCATATAAGAAAGAATTGTATCTCTATGATGAGTGAAAATTACAACTTAGATGCATATCTTGAGCATATCATAATCATGCTTGACCATGGGAGTCATGTTTGTTGTAGATCTCATTAGAAAATAAGAACTTTTCAGAGACTTTGAGGCGTTTGTTGAAAGTGGGTAATTCTATCAAAACATTATAAAATCCATGAAGAGAGCATACTTGCCTTATAAGGTTCTAGGAACAAGCAAATATAACATGATTGCACCCATTACTTATTGTGTAGGCTAATATGTCTATAATTTGGAGATTCCTAAGGTTGATAAAAACATAAAGATAAAGGAAATTTCTCATCTACACCACCATGTGGCTCTTATTGAGGAAATTGATTGCTCACTCTATTTCTCAAACCATGCAAAAACTGTGTGGTGGAGTGGATGTTAGAGCTTAATCCTTATTGCATAGATCTAAGGATAACATGAATTATGTTATCTTCTCCATATCTTACTTAATCCCACCTAGGTATAAAAGGCATTGTTCCAAGCACTGAGGTTGTAAATGATACATCTCATTATTCTTGGGCTTGCAATGAGGCATAGGGAAATAGATCTAAGGAGCATTCTCAAATATTTTGTTGATTCTTGTGGTAGCATCGGAAAGGTATTTCCACATAGGTCTATGTATCTAAATGTGTGGAAATCGTCCAAATCCTTCTACTCTTGAATTTACTTTAATTAAAGGAATTATTAAAGTACAATGAATTTATTAATTAATTATGAAATAAATTAATTGAGTTATTTAAGGAAAGTGTTAAAAGTACTTAGCAGGTAATATTAGCATGCAATCTTCGCATGCAATCTAAATCTAAAGTGAGATTAGAAATAGATTATAGCTCACGATTATAAAAAAAAGTTTAGGGTGAAGGAGAATAAACATTCACATAGATATAGCAAAGAAGGACTTTTGCTGGTGTAGGGTCATTCAAGAGTGTATAAGAAAAGAAGGACTTTTTCTTACACTTGAAACTCTTGATACTTGAGATCCTTGAGAGTAGAGGATTTATTTTCGAGAGTTGGATCACTAAGGACTGTGATTCAAGATCTTGGATAGGTGGAGAAGGACTTCCATCTAGAGATCAGGTCAACGAGAAGATAGAATAGATGTAGCACAAGTGTTTTTCAGTCAAAAGAAGCTATAGGGAAGTGTCACGTCGTACATAGCTTGTCGTACAGGTTCTTCATACATGTACACGGGTCATAATGGAGACAGTCACATACATACGTGGTTCACAAGAAGATGAATCACATACAACTCGAAAAACATGCAACTCTGGTCCGTACAACATGTCAAACTTTGCTAGGTTTGTTTGCAATTGTATTTCTCTCAGTGGGCCATTATCCCTATTATGGAAGCCTTGATTTTAGCATAAAAAAAATCATTCAGAGCACCGGTTTTCCCTCCGAGGTTTTTTCCAGGGGTATCTATCAAAAATTATTGGTGTTTGTGTGTGCATAATTTTGGTTTCCTTGTTTATGCTTCCACTACATATTTCGTTGATTACTTAGTTGTTCTTTTAGTAGATAAAGATATTTTATTTTGAGATAACTTCCAAGTGTTGGGTTGAAGTGTTAAAATCAACATGGTATCATAGTAGGTATTATGAAGGGAAGCCAAATCTTAGATCCATAGCAGATACATAACCAACAGGAGGAAATTGAAGGAAGGGTTTGTTGGACAACTGAGAAGGGGGGGTGAATCAGTTTTTACTGTGCTTAAACGATTGTACCCATTCTAAAAACTATTTATAGAAAACTCAATGACGATCACAATAAAGCAGGGAAGTAAGCAATAAACTATTCAACATCAATCACACACATGAAATATACAGAGACAGATATTTCTCGAGGAAACCCATAAAGGGAAAAACCTCTTCTTCTTGATATGATAAGTAATCTTTATTTTATGTACATCATCATTCTTATGAGCTCCAACTCTTCTTGAGGCTACAACCTCTGTTTTACAATCAACAACTTGTTGAGAACACCAACTCTATGGTTTCGCTAGCACCCACTAGAAGGAAGCACCAACTCCCTGAGTGTTCAAGCACCAACTTCCAGTCAAAAAAGAACCAACATGTATAACAAAGAACAATAGTTCTCCCTTGAACCACCCTACCGCCCTGGTTTTTTTGGCTACAACAAGATGGAAGTTAGAACTCCTTGTGTTCAAGCACCCACTTGAAAATCCGAGGACAATAGTCCTCCCTAGAACCTTCCTACCACCCTGAAATACAAATATTTTCTTTCTTCCATTTATCACAGTGATACAACATTTATCTATGGCGTACCAGACTCATCACCGTTCTGCTACACTTCTCTGCTTTGCTTGCATCAGTGTCTCTCTGAACACCTTTCTTGCGCTTTCTATTCTTCTACCTTTTATATGATGTGTGCCATGTCCATTCTATGCACTATGCCTCTTCTATGCATTTTAGCTGCTGCACACAACCTGCTTCTACTCGCATGAATCACACTTAACAACAACAACTACCTCTTCTCTTTTCTGCATATATTTATCATGACAAATCCTCTTCCAGATCATCCACGCAACTCATCGTTTTCTTTGGTGGTTATACTAAGTTTGTTCATCATCAGTGGCTTATCTTGAGATTCTTTTCCTTCTCTGGAAATGAGACACTTTGTCTTCTTTGTCACAGTTGAGCTTATCATCTCTGTTGCAGTTACAGACTTCAACACTTTTCCATTTGTCAATTGTCTCTATCATCATTCTTCATTCCACTGGAAATTACCTCAAGACTCTTCAGCTCCTTTGGTGATCACCTTGATATTCTTCAAATTCTTTGGCAGATGCAATCAATCATTTTCTGCAGTTACAATTAGTCTGTCTTGGTAGTTATAGAGAGAACCTTTGTGCACTCGTCCCTTTAGTGCCTTTTCTCTTCCTGAGAAAACATCACAGTGGATGCCAAATTTTCTTACTGAGCCCCTTCCTTTCACATGACCACTGGTGGTGACTAGGGGCCAATCACTTTGGGACTTCATGTTTCGGGTCATCTGTCATGAGTCACCCCGACTCTCCTAACTCCCAATCTCCCAAACTCTGAAGTGGAGCCTAGCGACGTGCTAGCTCCTCCCTCGATATGACCTTGGGAGATGAGCTCATGTGACCATGTGATTGCAGGCACATCCATAGGCGGTTTGAGGGAAACCCACTTTTTTCCCCACAATTCACTACAAGCCTCCATGTGTCCTTTCTCCAAAACCATGGTTTCAATTGCGGCCTACTCATGAAAAAAAATTAAGGCCCAAGCATGTTCTAGCCCCGCAATGGAGCATGACCGTCGATCTCATGATCTTGACGGTGCTCTTGAACGAATGGTTTAGATCTATCCTCTCAAGTCTGCGGACCAGATCTCACCTTCCTAAATCAACGACTGAGATTTACTTTGTGATCCGAGCTCCGTGAGTTTCAAATCTCAAACCTTGTTGCTGCTGACTGAATATCTTCCAGAATGGAAGATCTGCTAACATTTGTCCTCTTCAATCGACGATCAAGATTTCCTCTGTGAGTCTGGCCTTTGAGCCTTTCAATTCTCAAACTCTGCTTGCTCCCAGAGCATTTCACCCGAATACCACGATCCAATGACGTGTGTCCCTCTCGGATCAACGGTCGAGATCTCCTTCGGGTCTCTGGACTTCAGAGATTTTAATTCTCAACCTTCACACTTTCCTAGAACTCTTTTAGCCGGAGTCCACAGATTCCTTCCATGTGTTCTCCTCGAATCAATGATCCTCGTTCACTTCGGGACTTCGACAGTTTGGCTCTTTACGACTTCGACCCTTCGGCCTTTCGACACTTTGGCCTTTGGGATTTCAGAACTCTGTCCTTCGCATTGGTGGTGAAACTCCCGAAGTGACGTCACTTACTTACGTCACTTGATGATGTGTCATGAGCCTAGTAGCTACCACGTGCCACTCAGATTTGTGATTTTCACGTACTTGAAGTGTCGAATCAACTTGACACTTGTCATTTTCTGATTGTGCCACGTGTCCTTGCTGACATAGTCTTGCTTACGTGGTATACCACATGTCCATGTTGACATGGTCTGCCACATGTCCTTGAGGATGATATTTGTTGATGTAATCTGCTGACGTAGATCTCCCTGATCTAACGGTCATCGTATGATCTCCAGATCTAACGGTCCTTATTCATTTCGGATTTTCGGCCTTTGGGTTTTTCAAATCTCAAAATTTATGGAGCGTAACCTCCTCGCATCTTTATATCTGAAGTGAATGTTGTTTGTTCGATCAGGATCTTGGACCGATGACTTGATCTTTCTATGATGCAGCTTTGCTAGCTTATCATGTCCTTCCACTCGAACTTGATCTGAAATTGATCTGGGAAATTCAAATCTCAAACTTTCCTGAGTGTAAACTTCTCGCATCTTTAGACCTAAACTAAACGTTGTTCGTCAATCATGTTCTCAGATCGACGGCTTGATCTTTTTGCGCGCTCCTCCTGTCTGGACACTGATCCTACGACCATTGTCTCTCCTCCTCCTAAGCTTATGATTTCTTCCGACTTTGAAGGTTTTCTAAGTATTCAAGGGTTTCGGCCTCCGAACCTTCTCCTGAGGGTCTCATCTTCCCTGTTCTTGTTTTCCATCGCTCCTATTGTTCTTGCCATCAATGAAAAGCACATGATTTCCTGTAAATCATGCCAACAATATCCCCCTTTGGCATTGATGGAAACCCTAAAAGGCTACGCTATTCTCCAACTATAACATCTGGACCACTCCTTTTCTCCCCCTTTGACATCAATGTCAAGGAAAACATGCTCCCCCTGAGCTGTTGCAGTATTTTTCGGAGGTATCAAATATTCAACCAATACATACTCCCCCTAATTGGATGGACTCTCTTAGGTTGATAATGGGTTCACGCCCAACTTCTCGCGTAGATACTCAAACTGAGCTTATGCAAGCACTTTAGTGAAGATATCAACAACTTGATCTTTGGAAGGAATATAATGCAAAGAAACAATAGTGTTGGTCACCTGTTCCCTCAAGAAATGATACTTGATGGGTATATGCTTGTTCTTGGAGTGAAAAATAGGATTCTTTGACACACTGATTGCACTAGTATTATCACAATGAATTGGGATCGGTGCAATATATTTTACCTCTAAGTCTACAAGTGTCTGAATCATCCATAATACTTGGGTACATCAAGTGGCAGCTGCAATGTACTTAGCTTTTGTAGTCGATAAGGAAATGGAATCTTTCTTCTTGCTCAACCATGATACAAGGGAATCTCCTAAGAAGAATGCACCTCCACTCGTGCTTTTCCTTTCATTCGCGTAGTTATCCCAATCAACATTTGAATATACTGATAGTTGAAAATTCTGATTCCTAGGATACCATAGGTCGTAGTCCATTGCTCGTTTCAAGTATATGAATATTCTTTTGACAGTTAACAAATGAATCAGTTTAGGTGCATCTTGATTCCTTCCTACCATTCCAACAACATGCATTATGTCTGGATGGGATGTTGTGATATACAATAGGCTTCCTATCATAGACCTATATGAACTTTGATCAACATCAGGTGAATCATCATTCTTTCTTAACTTACATCCAGTGACCATAGGTGTGCTCATAGGTTTAGAATCTTCCATTTGAAACCTTTTCAACATTTCTCTTAGATATTTTTCTTGATAAAGAAATATTCCTTCAGACCTCTGAGTAATTTGTAGGCCAAGAAAAAATGTCAGTTCCCCTATCATATAAATTTCAAATTCAGACTGCATGGAAGAAGCAAACCGTTGTACCAATGAAGCATTATTACTACTGAAGATGATGTCATCTACATAGACCAACACAATGAGGAGATCATTAGCCTCTGTTTTGATATATAGATTGTTGTCAATTGTTCCTTTCTTGAATCCTTTGTCTTGTAGATATGTATCCATTCTGTGATACCAAGCACGGGGAGCGTTTTTCAACCCATATAAGGATTTCTTTAGCTTGCAGACAAAGTCAAGGTTATCTGAAAGTTGGAAACCTTCTGGTTGTTCCATATAGACTTCTTCTCTCAGATCTCCATTTAGAAAATCTGACTTGACATCCATTTGATAGACTTTAAACTTCTTATGATAAGCATAGGCAAGAAACATTCTAATAACTTCTAATATTGCTACAGACGCAAATGTTTCATCAAAGTCCAGTCCTTCTATTTGAGCATATCCTTTGCAGACCAATCTAGCCTTCTTTCTTACAATATTTCCTTGTTCATTCATATTATTTTTGTAGACCCATTTGGATCCTATTACATTTTTATTTGTTGGCCCTAGGAACGAGTTCCCAAGTGCCATTCTTTTCAATCTGGTCCAGTTCCTCATTCATTGATTTTAACCAATTTACATCTTCACTAGCTTCATTGGAGTTCTTGGGTTCCACCATGGATATGAAGGCCATATGTGATTGCTTGGTGTCTTTGATTATCCTTCTCTTGGTTTGTACACCTTTGTCTTTCTCACCAATTATCTGACTTTCAGGATGATTCTTTTGAGTAATTATGGAGGAAGGATTTGATGTTGATTGTTGTCCTGACTCTTCTTGTCTAGGTGTCTCTTCTCCATTTGATTCTTGGACCTGTTCATCTTTAGTTTCAGTTGTGTCCTCTGTAGTAGACTCAATATTTCTCACCTCTCTTTCCGGGACTCCTTCATCAACCTTTAAATCAACGCAATCAACTAATTTATGCAATCTTTTATTAAAGCATCTATATCCTTTACTATTGGTAGAATATCCTAAGAAGATGCCTTCACCAACCCTTTCATCATACTTGCCAGGGTTTTCATTATTATTCTTTATGTATAGCATACTCCCAAAGATTTTTAAGTGTTTGATTGAAGAAAGTCTTCTATACCACAGTTAATAAGGTGTCTTGTCACTATGTGGTCTGAGGTGGGATTTGTTAAGAATATGGATTGTTGTGTGTATTGCTTCTACCCAGTAAGTTTGACCAATTTTCTTCTCATTCATCATTGACCTGACCATTTGCTAAATTGTTTTGTTTTGCCTCTCAACTACTCCATTTTGTTGTGGAATTCTTGTGATTGTGTATTCTCTCTTGATCCCATGTTTATCACAGAATTCCTTGAAATCAATTGACATAAAATCTCCTCCCCTGTCTAATCTTACTGCCTTTAACCTCTTGCATGTTTGATTCTCAATTTAAGCCTTAAATATTTTAAATTTCTCAAATGCTTCATCTTTTTCTTTGAGAAAAGCAACCCGAGTAAGTTTGGAGTAATCATCAATGATAAACATAAAGTATTTTTCCTTCCCCATGCCTTCCTGTCTTGATGGTCCACATAAATCCATATGAACCAATTGGAGTGGTTTCTCTGTGGAAGTAGAGCTCTTGGATTTAAACTGTGTCATGGTTAGCTTTCCTACTTGGCATGGTTTACACACAGATACTTGTGGCTTTGATATTCTTGGAAGATCTTTTACCGCCTTAAGATTTTTGAGCTTGATTAAGTGGTCAAAGTTTAGATGACCAAGTCTCCTATGCCATAACCATCTTTCATCATGTTTTCTTAGATGACACTCTTATTTATCTTCTTTTAGCACATATACATTATTTTTTGTCCTTATGCCTTTAGCCACCACTTGTCCCGAGTTTACAGACTTTATCTTACAATCCTTGGAAGTGAACACCACTTCACATCCTCTGTCACACATTTGACTTACACTGAGAAAATTATGTTTCATCCCATCTACAAGAAGAACATCCTAGGATTTTCCTTTACCATTACTCAAACTCACCATCCCTTTACCCTTGATTTTACCTGGTTCATCATTTCCAAAGGTTACATTTCCTGTTTTTCATTTACTTATAGACAAAAACTTATCCTTGTCTCCAGTCATGTGCTTGGAACATTGACTGTCTATATACCAAGGGTCTTTTTGTTTTTGAGCTGAAAGTACTAGACCACATTTTTCACTATATTTCTTTTTCCATGTGTTGGCTTTCAAAAGGGGGTGGAACCAAGATTGGAACCCCTCTCAATCCATCATTCAGAGATCTAGGATTTCATAAGGCATTGGCATATGAAGAGCTACATTTACAGATCTCTGGATATCTAGGATGTGGTGCATCCGGATATTCAGATATCTGAAACTTCTCCTCCTATGCATAAATTTAAATAGCCCAGACTTGAATTTGGGGTGTTTCCTCCTACCGATTTTGACTGGATCTCTAACTCAAGTCTCGCACAGGACAAAAATGAAGTCCCTCAATTTCTTCAATGAATACTAATTGTCATTCAAACCCCAAATGTCTTTCAAATATTAACTTTACCCGCATTCTCTCTTAGGGAACTCGAACTCAGATCGTAATCCTTAAGGCAGCTTGAGTTTAAGGAGATGACACTCCAAGGAACTCCATCCCACACAGTTATACAAGCTAGCACAGCTTCTAAAATACATGGGATCTAGAACATACCTCCAAGAGAAAACAACTAACGAATGAACTCATTGGACATTTCAGAAACACAAAATACAAATCTCTTCTATCCATTTCAGTGTTCAGAGAGATAATAACTAGCAAGTAAAATCCATACATACAAAAAATACTAACTAGATATTCATTTCATCTCTCTCAAATTTACTCATAAACCATACAATTTCGTATATATTGCAAGTATACAAGCACTACACAGAGTACATCAAATGCATAGTGGGAGACTTATCTATTTCAAAATAAGGCTAGCCAAGCCAACTAGCGAAGGTTGAGTTCCTTTCCACCCAACCAGAGGCTCACATGCACTAGATATCTGCAATCTAGCCACCCCCGTGCTAAGTCATGATACCACTAGGGAAATATCTTATGATCTCAGAGCAATTTGGAAAAGTGAAGGCCGCTCTCTTTCACACAACTACTAGTTGAAAACCCTTACAGCCACCATGCCTAGGGCATGCTCGAGGTTTATCGGGTTCCCTCCCATCACTAATCTTGTGGCCCTCTCAAGTCAGGTTGGGTTTGGGTTTCGCAGACCAATCATGCACACAATCTTGCTCCGAAACTCATGTTTGTCTGCTCCACTAGTGAGTTTTCCTAGTGCTCTCAACAATATCTGCTCCTGCATCATTTGGACCTCTTTCCTTCGTCTTCCTTCTTTTCTATTTTATGTCTTCTCCCCTTGTGCCCATCATTTTCTTGTCTTGAAGTTTCTGGAGTTATCCCAATGCAGTTGTGTGGTCGACATTTTCCATGGGCGTACCAATCCATTACTCCCATGCATTTACGTGAGAGGTCATTTTCAACTTCCCAACCATATTTCATAAATTATTTTCTTCAAATTTAAGTTAAAGAGAAGTAAATGTTATTTCCCTAAAAAAAATTCAACAAGGTGGCTTGGGATTCCTTGACATAATGAACCCCCTTCTAGGCCCCCTCATTCTTTCATGTAGCGGTATCATGGCTAGTAATTGTGCTTCACCCATCAGCTTCTCCATGCTAAGATAAACCATCACTAATCATAATTAGTTACAATTAATTCAAGGAATTAAAAATACAGTGTTACATATTTAAGATAATTTATGTATAAATGTCTATGGAAGATCAAAATTGATTCACTAGACTGAAAGCACACCTGAAAGAACACATAATAGAAAAAAAATAAAGCTTCTTCGTGAAGGACAAAACATTTGTAAAGAGCTAACATAAGAGGATGAAGAAGAATGTAGTCATGGAGTCAAGAGACTCGTCGGGTTTCAAAGGTCTACTATGTGAGCTTGGAAGCTGGCCATGGCACCTTTTCCTATTAATGTGAAAGTGAAAAGGAAGGGAAAATATGAGAAAGTCAAACATCTCACAGAGGAAGAGGGATAAGCATGTCTAGGCCTCATAAACCATAAAAGTCTCTAGAGAGTTAAACAAATCCCTAAGGAGACAATAAAACCATCCCTAATCTCATAGAAGGGAGAACATCTGAAAACAAAGAGTTAAAGAGACAATAAAACTATCCTTGATCTCATAAAAGGGAAAGCATCTAAAAACAAAGCAGTCCACTTTTTCAGACTTTAAGAAGCCAATCTATAAAAAATATTACTCTCATGGGTGTTGGTTGCATATTGTTTGCGTTATATAAACTAGGATACATATCATCCAATATCATAAATAAATCAAAACACTTATGAATGAAGAGAATTAAATAGGTTTGAAATCAACAACCAATATCATATTGTATCAAAGTTTGATTTCTCCCATTTAAAAGTGTTTTAGATATGATGGTATATATCCCAACATATAAAGTATTAAATGCTCTACTGAATCCATTTTTGAACGCAGAAATGGATTCAACATGCTGAGAAACCTATGAGATGTTGGATCATGTTGTCATTGATGCCAATGGTTTGATTGATTG
>CBVK0100746022.1:0-10821 GCA_900067695.1 Picea abies
CTTCATGTTTATCAATAGCTTCTCCCACTGTAATCTCTGCATCACTGTAGCCAAATGCTTCAGATGTTCTTCCACTATTTTACTGTAAACCAGTATGTCATCCAATTACACAGTGACAAATTTTCCGATGAACCCCCTTAGGACTTCGTTCATCAACCTCATGAAGGTACTCGGTGCATTTGTTAATCCAAATGGCATAACAAGCCATTCATACAACCCTTTGTTGGTTTTGAATGTTGTCTTCCATTCATCACCTTCTCTCATGCGGATTTGGTGATAACCGCTTTTCAAATCAATCTTTGAAAAATATTGTGCTCCACTCAAGCAATCCATTAGATCATCCATTCTTGGCAATGGAAATCTATACCTGATGGTTATCTTATTGATCACCCTTGAGTCAGTACACATCCTCCAGCCTCCATCTTTCTTCGGACTGAGTACTGTTGGAACAACACATGGACTCAAGCTCTCCCTGACTAATCATTTTTCCAACAACTCTTGGACCTGCCTTTTAACCTCTTCATTCTCTTGCAGCGTTAATCTGTACGTGGCTTTATTTGGAAAAATGGCTCCTATTATGAGATCGATATGATGGCTCACACTTCTGATCAGTGGCAATGAATGAGGTAATTCGTCCACTAATATGTCAGCGAACTCTTCCAACAGTTCCTGAACTCCTTCTGGTAAATAATCTACCCTTGTGCTAGTCAGAACAATCCTAGGCTTTCTAACCAAAATGAACTATGTCTCTTCCTTTTTCTTAACCTCTGTAAGAAGTTCCTTCCCACTCATGAAAAGTATTTTGTTGCTTACTTCCGGCTTCACCTCCTTATCCTTGATTGGAAGCAACATGTGAGTCCTCCCATTCTTCTCTAGTTCATTCTCCCATCATGAATCACATTCCTGTCATATTTCCATGGTCTACCCAGTAATAGATGACAAACATCCATAGGAATGACATCACATAAGATCTTATCATTATATCCTCCTATCTTAAATTCAACTAAACATTGTTTAGTGACAGTTACCTGATGTCCTTTATGTAGCCACGAAACTCTGTATGGGCTTGGATGATCAGTCGTCTCCAGCTCTAGCTTCTCTACCATCTCTGTAGAAATGAGATTATCCATGCTACCACTGTCTACAATGACCTTGCATACGCTGTCCTTGGTCTTGCAAGCAATCCTGAAAAGTCTGGTCCTTTGGACTGAACTCTTCACCTCCTTCTCGGGTGTCAAAAGGAATTTTCGCATCATCAGCGATCTTCTGCCTTCAGCATCTTCTGCCTCAACATCTCGCCTCTATGCCTCTGCGATGTCAGCTTCTCCCCCTTCTTTATTTTTATTTGGACACTTGTAAGACTTGTGCCCATTCTTTCCACATGTGAAGCATGTTATTACTCCACCTCTTCCTCTTCCTTTACCTCTAGTATGAGGAAAGGTGTTATTATCAACATAATCTCCCCTCTGCTCAGTATGTTGTCCTCTCTTCTCAGCATATTTCCCTCTCTGTGAGGTTCCACCTCTCTCAGTTCAAGTCTGAGGTTTCTTCTAGTCTTCTTTGGGCTTCTGATATTTATCCTGGGCAACTGATTTTCCTCTGGGCTGACTTCTGCCTCGGCCTCTCTGACTCTACTTTCGGCTCAGCTTCTCCTCAGCTTTCAGAGCCATCTGATAAGCATCTTCCACCGTTCGGATGGTTACCATGCTCATCTCATCCTGGATATCATATCTTAGGCCATTCAAATATCTGGCAACTTTTTCATCATCGCTCTCTTGATGACCTACCCTAATGTTCAGTTTGTAGAATTCCTCAGTGTATTCTTTCACTGTTATCAGCCTCTGTCTCAGGTTCTGCATTCTCCTGAACAGAGTAATTTGATAATCCCTAGGGATGAATTTTGCCTTCATCTTCGCGATCATTCGATCCCAGCTCTTGATTTTATGCTTGCCTTTACAGCATCTGTCAGCTTGTAGTTCATCCCACCACAATGCTGCATGTCCTTTCAATCTTGTGATAGCATGCTTAACTTTCTTGTCCTCTTCGACATATTCATAGTTGAAGTATGTGTCCAGAGCTCTAATCCAATCTAGAAGCTCCTTTGCATCCAGATTTCCCTCATAAACTAGAATGTCCATCTTTGCTCTTGCACCCATCCTTGCAATAGCTCTGATCAAACGCTCATTTGATGCATCTTCGACTGCAACTTCTTCTTCGCGTTCAACCTCAATTTCACTTTTGGAATCACTGAGATCCCCCACACTGACTGTGCATCTTTGTGTTGTCTCCATGTCTTCAAGTCTAGCTCGTAGATCACGCATCTCTCTCTCCATAGTTGTATCTGTCATCTGCCTGCCTCTTCTTCTCGGCATTTCCCTCTCCTCTGGCGGATCAGGTGTTTGCATGTCCCTTCTCCTTGGCGGCATGGTGAATCCTTTTCTTCTCTACTACAGAAAGCAAAGAATCTTCCTGTGCTCTGATACCAAACTTGATGGCAATGCTGGAAACCTCACAACCCGCAGGTTGGAAGGTCGGTGCGCACAGAGGATCTTTCCTTCTTCCACAGCCCAAAGAAATCTAACTGGTCCTTCTATTTCCCCGTCAGGAAATCTCCACCCACAACAATCTCTCTCAGGATCCCCTCTTTGCACTAGGGAGATCAGACTTCGTGAATTCATGAGGTCAGTAGTCGAGCGTTGGACTCTTGAATCCTAGAAACCAGACAACAGTCAACGCTGACCTTTTCCTATCGATATTTTCCCTTCACAATTTTAGCACTCGCGATGTCAAACAACTTGTCTTTTTGACTCCCAATTCTCGATATGCCAAAACTCAGACGCACACGCGAGTTTGACCTTTCAACGCCCTATCACTTCATCGGCATTTCAGACTTCTCTATATCACAAATCCTGATGCAATTATTTCGGGACTTCTCATCGCGAAACCCTGATATGGCATGCCACCTGTCCACTTGTCAACTCTTGTGGCCCCACACTATTCTATTAGCCATCAGAATATCACGTTTCACGATTTCGTGACTCCTGTTGCAATTTTTACGGGACTTCAACCAGAAAAACCCCGATACACGTATCCTCGTGTAAATCTGACTGCCCTTGTGGCTCAGATCTACGATCCTATCCCTCCTGTGCTTAGAACCTTTTGGGAATACTTGTGTATCTCCCCTGCTCCTCTGTGAGATCTGATGACTCACGGAGATTCGCGAATTCTCCTTGGAGAATTCCAACCGTCCATCCTTC
Organism: Picea abies; assembly: GCA_900067695.1. Classification (NCBI taxonomy): domain Eukaryota; kingdom Viridiplantae; phylum Streptophyta; class Pinopsida; order Pinales; family Pinaceae; genus Picea; species Picea abies. Next base: position 3,258 of record CBVK0100746022.1, read on the forward strand.
CTTGGCAATTTCTGCAAATGACCAAGTGTTACTCCGCGGAACTCGTCCACCTACGGTGAAAAATTACGACACTTCTTGAATCTCCCAGCTATAGCTTCCCTGCGTTGTCTTTCAACAATTTCGAAGGCCTTATCCTTCCTCAGCTTTCTTATAACTCTGAGCCTTAGAAAATACTCTTGCACGTATTCCTTGCGGCAAGCTTTATACACTTCCAAGTGCTGAACTTTCGACTCTGCTCACATCTACAGTAGCAATCTCTCAATGCTTTTCTCAGACTCTCAACTCTGAGACTTAGTTTGGCCTGCGCACTCCTTGCACGGCTCATGTGCCCAACTACACTTTGAGGAAATGAGAAAAAAAGTAAAACTATCTGAGCTTCAGAGACGCAACCCTGAATTCTTATCGATGCACTCCTTGCGGACACTTCAACTGCACTCCTTGCAGGAACTCTTGCTCAAATAGAGAAACAATTGAAACTCATTCCATTATCCTTTTAGACTTCAACTCAAACATGAAATCATATACACATCATATAAAGAAAATGTATAACAGGGAGAAAACATTCATGAGCATATCATTCAGCATCAATACATAGAGAACAAACCCAAAACCATGAATTTGAATCAACCTCTTTTTATTAATCCAAATATCTGTACATGGGTGTTCTTACACAGCTCTCTGCTTCTCCTCTATGCTCACTACTCTGATAATGTTATGAATACGAAATGAGGGTGTTTATATCCCGTTTCCCTCTTGTGCTCTAAAACTGTCTAATCTAGAATTAAATTCTATCTACCTGCATTAACTACTTTAAATTCCTTCTACCTACTAAGGACGAGAGAAAATCACTCAATGGTCCAATTACATTATACAAGTGTGCCTCTTCTTAATGACTTCATTTAAGATTGCACAACAACTTCAAGGTGATTTCAAAATTTGTGTTGGCGCTTGTCCAGCTATCCTTCGCCTCCGCGTTGGCTCACTTGATGTTGGTGATGCTCCTGCATCATTATGTGTTTTCCTTTTTCCTCTTTTTCCATGCAAATTTCAATTTGAAATCTCAAACTCATTGCCTCACTTAGCCTTTCTCCTCTAGATAATTTCTAATGACCTGCTACTGCATTATTTATTTCTAACTCCATAGCCCAAATGTTACCCCCCACTTCTTCAGCAACTTCATAATACCCCCCAAAATGAACCAAATCTATCCATGAATTCCAAAGAAATATCAAGTGAAATTAGTGAGCCCTCTCTAAGTTGAGCAAGCTAGTGCCTCGGCTCTAAAGTAGGTTGAAACAGTTACCTCTGTCGTTTTTCTATTCAGACGGATGAATTTACAAAGAGCTAGCATTCTGGTGTCGTTGTCGAGGATGAAAATGAAAACTTTTCCCTGGGAAAGAAGGACATGGTTGAAGTCTAAGGTCTGAGAGAAACAGACACTTAGGAACATATTGGTTGTATTCCTACTCTGGCAACTCCACACATCAAAAAATTAGTTCGAAGGTGATTCCACTGGTGGAAGAATCCAGAAATTCAAATCTTCAACAGTGACTCCACTGGGGATGTAGAATTCATATTCCAAAACGTTATTGGCGACTCCACTCAAATTTCATATGCAATTCAGAAAATTCACTGGATAATGATACCCCTTGGCAGAGGTATGAAAAAGCACTATGGAAGAAAACAAGTGCTTAAAATGGGATTTTTTCCAAGTCATTTTACTATTTGTTATAAGTTGCCTCTGGTCCTTTCTTGAAAATGCTAGACAAGTTCTTCTTTACTTGTTGCATGCAAATGATGATCATGACAATCTAGAAATTATATATCCTCCTCTTAAAGTTACAGAAAGATGTCCTCAGTTTATCACTAGCCTTTATAAAAGTATTCCATCTAATCCATGTGATAACCATGACCAAGTTGATGAGACCCATGAATCCAAGACTGGTATTTCACCTCCTATACTTGATACATACCCTTGAAGCTACCTTAAGTCCTCCATGATTTTCCTCCTAAGTACTATAAGTACCTACCTATGTTTGATGGGGAACCTGATGTCATCTCTGCTGAAAAACACATCCAAGGGTTTGAGAATTTTATAGATTTGTTTGAGATTGACCATGATGATGTTTGTATGAGGACATTCTCTCAATCCTTTAAAGGGGACACCAAAGACTGGTTTAAACATTTGCAACCAGAGATAATTATCTCATGGGAGGAATTGAAGAATGTCTTTTTGAAGTTTTGGGGTAAGAAGAAATATTTGGATCTACAGCTTGTAGAGTTTTATGCCTTAAAGGGTCAGAGAAATGAAACTATTTCTACATTCAGCAAGAGTTTTTCCATTATTTACTACCATTTGCCCAAATAAATTCAACCCACTGAAATTGCTGCCATGCTCAATTATGCAACTACTCTTCATCCAGATTTGTCTTTTCTCTTGATGGAAAGAAGAGCTAAGTCTTTACATCAAATGTTTGATGATGCCCAGGAGATTCAACACAATATCCAAGCATGTGAATATAGCCTAAATGATGGGTTGGGTATTCAAGAATATGAAAGTGAATATGAACAAGAAATGGTTTATTTGAATCTTGAGCAGAGAGTTAATGATATCATATGCCCTCTTGAAGTTTTTAATGCCAATGATTTTTCAAAAAATTATATTCCACTTGTTGAAAGAGGATGTGTTGATTTAGCTTCTGGTCCATCCCATGATAAGCAAGGGGTTGATTTTTTTATATATTCATTTGTAGACCCTCAAGAAGATGAGGTTGCAATTCATCCTGTTGAAGAGCAGTTTGATATTCCAAATTTCTTCTAGTTAGATGATGTTGCAGATGTTACTAATTTTCTTGTATATGATAAATATGAGGATGATCATGATGTTGACTTCCTAGAACAACTAGTTGTATGTTCTTTATCAGAAAACATTCCTTTTCAGCAGTGTAATGAGATCAATCAACCTACATATCACAGTTACAAAGAGAAAAATATTGGATCAGCTAAAGAGAATTATCTACCTTTATGCTTTGTTGCATTTAAATTGTTGAAGGAAAATTCTAAGATCATTACTGAGGAAAATGAATGTGTGTTGATGCAAAATCACACTAAACCAATGGAACAAACTAACAAGATACTACAACACTCTTCTCATGTGTTTTATGACCCTATTACTTGTTGTGTAGAATATCTTGTAAGTTAAAAACTGCAGCCATTGGTCGAAGATAAAGACGAAAATAGCATGTTCAAAAATCCAAAGATATTGAAAAACGTGCCTATGAAAATAGTGAAGAAATTGAAGAAATTTTGAAATCAGGTAAAAGAACCTTTCCATTGTGTTTTTCCTCTTTCAAACTGTTGAAACAAAATATCTGTAATGTTTCAAATCATAAAGCATCTAGGCATGATGTTGAATATAAAGAAAGAACTGGACTTACAAATGAAAATTATCTTCCTTTATGTTGTTCTTCCTTTGAATGGTTGAAACAAAATCATGATATAACAAAAGAAACAAGGAGTTTGACTGCATTCATAGTAGCACTTTTTTACATGAAGAAATTGTTATCAATAAGGAATACCAACAACACCCACATGCAGTAAATGATCATGTAGTTGATTACTTGAAAGGATATTCCAATTTGGAGTTAAAACCTGTGCTTAACCACCAGATCAAATAAGAAGTTGATCAAGAAATTGTTGTTAAAATTCATTTTCCTTCTCCTAAGACTAATGTAGATGTTCAACAATATTTCCAGCAAGATAAGGTATTTCAAAGTTGTCTTTCTTCCCTTGAAAATGACGTACTGATCCTATTTCTAAGTAGCCTAGACATGGATAAAGATTTTGAAACTGCATCTATGAAGACTCCAAGCAGCAGAAAAACACTTGTGAAGGAATCTTTATCTTCTATCTTGATCCTTGAAGAGGAAACACTCTTTCATATGATCCATGATCCCAAAACACATTATGTAGAGAAGGTTTACAATTAGAATCTAAAAATAATAGTGGATTGCAATGAAGAAATGGCTGTATCAAATATGAGTCTTTTTACACCAAATGATGTTCTCCAGCCATGGTTGCTTTATGAATCAAGAAAGACTTACTACCAGACTTCTCAGCAGATTTGTCAGTTTCAACAAGTTAAATGACCTGAAAACAAAAATATAGTGAAAGAAGTGAAACATGATAGTTGTTTTGTGCATGTTTTAGAAGATCCATTTGCGGTCTTATTAGAGGAAGTGAATAGTCCAAGTGCTTTTAATTTTTTAGGAATTGGACTTATGGATGAAATTTTGAACAAATTATCAGCAAAAAAACTTTGGAACAAGAAAGTGCAAACAAAACGAATAGTGGATAGAATGTTGTCATGGCTACATTGGAATTTCAATTTCACTTGATTGACAGTCCTTTTTAGCTATTAGGGTAGGTAGGAGTATGAGAATAAGCTTTTTGATCGAGCATTGCTTTAAATTTTCAGTAGTATGTACATTTGGATCCTAGTGGTATTTTTTCAACCTCCAGTTGAGAGCAGTTTGCAAAGTTCGGTTTTAAAATTTGACGTTCAGCCTCCAAGATGTAACAGGATACACGCACATGTTTTGGAAACAACCCAATGAAGAGGAAACTAGGTCTACAGTTATTTTCTACCTCACAGGGAAGATAGGATCCCCAGTTGGAGCCTATGTTATCACCATAACAATTACACTTGAAATCTAAGTTTCAAATTTAGCGGGGGACTAAAGTGATGTAGAGACATGGTGCGATTTGGAGGTCTAGGTCATATGTGGTGGCATATGGATAATTATAGCGGGAGCACAAAGGAGAGGATATGACAGACCATGGATCTTGAAATAGCCCAGATCAACAGACGAAACCCATATCGAGTGGAGAAATAGCGTGAAATTTAATTATGCGAAGGCAGGCTGGGGAAAACTACCGCGGTTTCATTCATGGACGTATGGCAACTTCAAAGGTACATCTGGGTGGAAAGCGGTTTGCCTAAAGCCATTTTCCCAAAAGCCTCATTGTCACATTTTCTAATGTCATTTGAATATGTCAAATCAACAATCCATGTGGGGAAAGGTAACGGCTGGTCAAATCACCTCATGCCACTCATTCAGGTACTTCACATCCGTGCAATGCCAGGTGAACGTCGTCGGATAACTAAATCAAAGGCTCGTCATTCGAAATAGATTTTCCAAGCATGATAAACCAATTTAACTACAAGTAATATTGTTAGTAATTCATGATTGAGACTCAAGGACTACTGATCTTCAAATATGGGTGGTGTTATTCTGCTCTGGGAAATCGTCGTCTCATTCATAAGCGAAGTAATCTCAAACTAGATTGATTTCCTAATTTCTATAGAGTTAAAGAAAACAAAAATTGTGGTCTCTGCAAAGTTGGAAGACATGGACAAAGCCAATCAAATAGTATCCAGTGAAACAGGGTTTTCAACTAACATGGCAAGCTTATCAATGAGTAAGAAAGAAAGGTTGATTGCGTGGATATTAGAAACCAAATTCCATATTGACCCTACGACAAAACTAGAATCAGGGGTCAGATTGAATTCTGTTATGAGGGAATTAATCATCAATGGACACATGGACGAACTCTACAAGCGAGCAGTGAAGAAGAAACAAATCAGATGACAGAAGGCAGAAACTAGAGCTAAGGCGGTTGAAAGTGTTGGGGAAAATCAACTAGTCTGGTTGAACACTCTAAAAGAGGAAATCGCCAAGATGGAATAAATTCTCAAGTGGAATTGAATACATTCCAGCAAATTTTGGACATATGGCATTCAAAGAAAGAGCCTCATATATGTCAGACATGTTTGTAACGATCCCTGTAAAATAGGAAAACTATCGTTATACATTACACTTTTTTTGTAACCAACCTCTATCTTTAGAACTATGGAGAAGTTTAATCGTTTTGAATTCCACGTGTAAATCCTATATATATATATATATATATCACCCCAAGGATATAGAAGGCATGAGAAAAGGAGGGGGCCTACCCTCGTTGTAGGTAGACTTTGTAAGATCATGGAACTAAACTAAATATATGATGCAGAGGCAAGTTGTTGGACTGTTTATGAAAAAATTCTAATTGGTTGTGATATGAGTTATGTCTTCTTTCATAGTGTGTGTTTCTTGTTTCTTTAAAATTCCATTTGCAAGTTCCTCTTTTAAATTGGAGAGTTAAAGGTCTAGAATTCAACTGATGATGCTCTAGAATTAGCAATTTAAATTCATATGATTCTCTTCTCAACTATTTTAGAATTCATTTTTATATGCTTTGAAGCAATTATGTGTTTTCCTTTTTCCTCTTTTGCCATGCAAATTTCAATTTGAAAACGTAGACTCATTGCCTCACTTAGCCTTTCTCCTCTAAATAAGTTATAATGACCTACTACTGCATTATTTATTTCTGACTCCATAGCCCAAATGTTACCCCCCACTTCTTCAACAACTTTCATCTTCCTTTCCTTGACAACATATTTCATTTCCAATTTCACTTAACATGTATATGTTGCTTGAAGTGCTTGCAGTTGTAGCAATCAATTTTCCTTAACCTTATTTTCTTATCTCACACTTTTGTGAATCGAAAGTAACTTTATGACCTTGATCACACATATGACTCACACTTAGAATATTATGTTTCATATTTTCCACTAGTAGAACATTTTTTGTCTTTGCATTCTTGTTCCCCGTTTGGACTGTGCCTTTTCCAATGATTTTGCATGAATTATTATTTCCAAAGGAGATTGATCCATCTCTTTCCTTTCGTAATGTAAGAAATCTGTCTCTCTCACCTATCATGTGTTTTGAACAGCCACTGTCAACATACCAACCACTTTTCTTATGCTTAGCTTTTAGAGTAAGTGTGCATTCTTCATTGCTATATTGATCCTTCTTTCTTATCCATGTCCTTTTATGAGTTTCATGTCTATGATTGTTGTTATTCTATTGCGGTTCTTTAGGAGGGACTATGATTCTGCAATCTTTCGTCATGTGTCCAAAATTGTTACATTTGTAACATTCCACTTCAATGCTAAAAGATTCAAACATGTTGTAACTTATTCTCTGTGTTTCACTAGGCCTTCTTGGATAACCCCTTTGTGTATGACTTTCAAAGTAGTTATTGCTCATGTTGTTAGCTCTGCAATTTACAACTTTATTTCCAAAATTATTACATGCATAACATAAACCAAAAATAAATTTTGATACTTGGGAGTTGAACATCTTATGAAAGGAGGTTCTCTTATGAATCCTTCTTCTTCTTGAGGCCTATATGTTGGTTGTTTATTCTGAAATATGAATCTTCTTGGTGGAGTGTCCCTGTAATCTTCCTTGTATATCTTTCTATCCCCTCTAATTGTTTTTGCATAGGCTTTTGGATGTGTTTCTTGCTCTGTTGTTTTGGAGCTTGATCCCTTATCTGTCCAATTGTATCCAAGTCCGGTCTTGTCAAAATGAGACTTTTTACTGTTGATAATTTCATCCAAAACTTCTGAGCTATTCTGCATATTTTTCTTTTGAATATCCTTTCTTAATGTGACAAT
>CBVK0100746023.1:0-10820 GCA_900067695.1 Picea abies
ATTGCAAATTCCACAAGTAGGTATCCATAGGTGAAGGTTCCTCCCTTCTCCTGTGCTTCCTTGGAATCTACTAGTAGTTCCTCCAGAAAGAAACTACACCAATTGAACATTTCTCCTTGTGCGCAAAATTCAACGACTGATAGTGCATATAGAGTGCATTCTCCCTTGTATTAAGACCTCATAACCTTGCTGGCTATGTTGTAGCATCTAGTCTGGACCGTTTTAGGAATTATTGGTTCAATGACTATTATGCATCCTCCTCTCTTTGTGTTAAACTTCTCGTATAGGCTACGTTTGCCTTTCTTTTTCACGTGCTTGTCGGGGCCCTGAAATCCCTTTGACACATCCTCTCCTTGGGAGGATAGTCCAGTAAGTTGTTGGATATATTGTGCATGGATTGGATACTTCTTATCCAACCATATACTTCTGTCATGCACTCTTCTTATCATAAATTTCATGCAACGCGCCATCTCTCATGTGGTACCAAAGACTGGTAAGTCTCTTAGGTTCATGATGGTTGAGTTAAATAAGTTGATGAACCCTTATTTTGGTAAAAATTGTATGTCCCGGGCTCCATCCGGAGCCATATCCCAAAAGACATCTCTGTGCATCTATGGGAAAAAGGCTGAATCCATGACATCAAGGTTGAGGATCTTGACTTGCTCTATCTTCCCTTTGAGATTTCCCACGATTTCGACCTGGGGGTTGCAGGCCTCATTTGGTACCGCTTATTTAGACATGGCACCTCAACTTGTTGTGGATCTTGACATTCTCACTTCTGTAATGGGTAAGAGATAGGGTACATCTACATCTTTTACAATGGGCCCAACTGGTTCGCACTGCTAAGTTTGGAAATGGCTATGCTCGTTTTAGAAACAATACATTCTCGGCTGAGTTCTGATAGCCTTATACTTGGATTAATAGGTAAGTTTTATCAGTAACTGCTAATCATCATGACAGTATGGACCCAATCCAAGTGTCATTTGTCTGACGGGATAATTTAATCAAGGTAAATCCTATTGGGTGATCTTGGTATTTACTTATTTGAGTGGAATAGGGACGTGGCCGAATTGAGACCTTTATGTTTGATGGGTGGGGGTCTCGGCACAAACTTCGATGGCATCTTGGCATAATGCATATTTATGTCTTAACGATGTCAAATGAGGTACTAGAGTGGAAATAAAGGTTGTGACTATACTGGGTTTGTGTGGCCTATAACTCATATTGGATTTGGATTCATGGTGCCTCTAACCACAAAGGTTGTCTCTGTCATCCTTAATGAATATCATTAATGGGAGTTCTCATGCTTCAGGTCCTGTACTGCAGATTCGTCAGTTATGTATCAACCAACACTTAAACAAAACAAATGAACTATGTGTTATGGCATGACACTGCACACATGGACATTATTAACTGAATTTACAAAATTTCAGAAAGAAAATGAAAATTAACTGAATTTACAAAATTTCAGAAAGAAAATGAAACTCAAATCTAACTAGTGTACAATCTTTGTCGGATTGGAGTGACAGTCCTTCTTTCTCAGTTTTGAGGTAGGTAGGGCTTCAGGAGAGCGCCATTCACCCATTTCGGTCATAGCACACCATCCATTTGTGTGAGTCAGACTCCTCGTGAGGGTCGGATCTCCGCAACTTTGAAGGGTCCCAACCAGTAAATACACAACTTGCTAGGATACTTCTGGTATCTGTTGTCATAGAGTAACACCTGGTCCCCTTGTGTAAATACCTTGGTCTTAATGTGTCGATCGTGCTAATATTTTTGTCTTGCCTTTTCCATGGACTGATGGAAGTCTGCTAGAAATCTGATTTTTGTCTTGCCTTTTCCATGGACTGATGGAAGTCTGCTAGAAATCTGGTTTTCTCGAGTTCTTGTAGCTTTGCATGTCTCTACACCACTGATTCTTCATCTGTCATACGTGTGGCTTGTGAAATGTACAGAGTTGGAGTGATGAACTCTACAGGATCCACTGCCTCTCTCTCATAAACTAGATGGAACAATATGTATTTGTGGATTTTCTTTGTGGTTGTCTTGTAGTCCCATAGTACCACTAGAACTCTATCATCCCAGTCCTCTCAGTTTTCACAACAGACATTTGTTAGTCCCCTTTCCAGGATTTTGTTGAAGGCTTCGACTATTCCGTTGGCCTATGGGTGGTATGGAATGATCTTGTGATGTTCAATCATAAATTCTATTGTAAGTGTTGCTATAGTGCTTCTAATGAAATGAGTTCCCTGATCGTTGGTTAGTCTCCTGGGACATCCAAACCGAGTAATGATATTTTTAAAAATGAGCCTAGCAGTAGTACCTGTTGAACAGTCATGTATTTCTATTGCTTCTGCCCAACGAGTAAGGTAGTCAGTTGCGGTAATGATGTATCTATCCTTTGAATGATTGGTTGTGGGGTTGATTGGTTTGATGGAATACAATTCCCATTTCTTAAATGCCTGCAGAGATCTAACTAGTTGTAATGGTAGTTCATCTCGACATGATGGCTTGCCTACCCATTGAAAAACATCACACGATGTAGAATATTCTTTTGCATCCTTGAAAAGTGTTTCCCACCAAAGTCTTTCCTGTAGAACTTTCTATGTTGTCTCCTTTCCTCCGACGTGGCCTCCTGCAATTCCACTATGGCATTCCCAGAGTATATCCTACCTGTCGTGATCCAAGACACATCGTCTGAGAATGTTGTCTAGTCTTAGTTTGTACAACTATCCAGCGATCAACTGGTAATATTCTGCTCTAACGACCATATGGCATTTTTGGGTTGCGGAATATGTTTCAGGATAGGCCCCTATACTGAGAAAGATTGCTATGTCCTCTAGATATTCCGATATGGCCTTGATCCTGAACAAATCCGCATCTGGGAGTTGGTCATCCACTGCTCCGCCAGTTTCTGTTGACTCTAGTCTGGATAGATGGTTGGGTATTACATTGCATCATCTCATCTTGATGATTACTTCAAAGGAAAATTCCTAAAATAACAGTAGCCATCTACAAATTCTTCCTTCTAACACAGGTTTGTTAACTAGGTATTTCAATGTGGAATGATCAGTAAAGAATTTGAAATGAGACCCTAATAGATTGTGTCTAAATTTCTGTAAAGTATAGATCATTGCTAATCCTTTTCATTCTGTCGTTATATAGTTTCACTCCACTTGCGATAGATTCTAACTCGCAAAGTAGATGGGATGATCCTTAGCTCCATATCCGGGTTGCGTTGTAATGAGTTTCTCCTTATGTACGTAAAATTCTTTCTCCCAGTTTGGGAATATCAAAATCGGTGTTGTAATGAGTTTCTCCTTAAGTGTCTGGGAATATCAAAATCGGTGTTGTAATGAGTTTCTCCTTAAGTGTCTCAAATGTTTTGTCACATTCGGGAGTCCATTGGAATGTTTCAGCCCTTTTCAGGAGGTTTTCCATAGGTGCAGTAATGTTGGCATATCTTTGAATGAATCTACGGTAGTAACCTGTGTGTCCTAGTGTGGAGCGCAACTGTTTAGCACTTGTAGGTGGTGTCATATTCACAATGACTGCAATTTTGGTTGGGTCTACCAATACTCCTTCTTGGCAGACTATGTGGCCCAATAGATTTCTATGTGGCATGCAGAAGATACACTTTCTGAGATTTAATGAGATTTGCAATTCTCTGCATCTGTCAAACATCAACCTTAGCAGTTCTACATGTTCCTTAAGCAGGCTATATATTTTCCAATCATCCATATATACTTTTATAAATTTGTGAATGAACTCTCTAAAGGATGCTATCACAATCCTGGAGAAAACTGCAGGGGATTTTTTAACCCAAATGGCATTATATTGTATGCAAAATATCCACATTATGTAATGAAAGTAGTTTTTCTTTTGTCTTCTTTAGCAATCCTGACTTGATGGTATCTTGAAAAATTGTCTGTAAATGAGTATGCTTCCTTCCCCTCAACCTGTTCTATCACCTCGTCAGTAAAGGGTGTTGGGAAAGGGTCGTGCACACAGGAAGAGTTGAGGCTTATATAGTCTACAGAGACTCTAATATCCTCAGTGTATTTCTTACTTTGAATGACTATTGAGCTAACCCACTCTTATCAATTTCCTTCTTAACTTTCCTTATCAATCTACTGCAAAAATGAGACATGCTTCCAACATCTTATCAATTTCCTTCTTAACTTTCTCTTTTACTCTTGGGTTAAGACGGTATGTTTTATGTCTGACAGGCTTGCATCCTGGTTTTAACTCAATCTTCATTTCTCCCATGACTCCTTTGATTCCTTTCGATTCTGAAAATGTCTTTGGGAAAAAATCCTCATGTTCCCACAATAAACTCTCTATTTCCTGACTGGATTTCTCATCCCAGTAGTCTCCTACCATAGCTAGCTTGGGTTGCTTTGCAGTCCCTATATTGAGTCTGCGCAGTTTCAATGGGTGGTTGTAGGCACTATCGGTCTGGCTGGGTATGGTGTTTTGGATTTCTCGGTTCCCCTCTGTCTCTTTGATGTCTAGGTTTCTCTGTCCTTCTAATTCATCTAGGCTTTCTAAATCTTTGCTAATCTGATAACATTCTATAGGATTTTCAGTCAAGGGTAAGTGGAGTTTAGTTTGAAGTTCTTGGGTATGCTTGGGACACACTACAAAATTTGGTCTTCTATCACTATTGGTTGTAAACAAAAGTTCTTTAATATTTTGTAGGGCTATCTCAAGCTCAGGGTACTTACATGAAAATGAGAAGTATTTGCAAAATTTAGCTGCTAGTGTCTGCCAGGCGCTGGTCTGTCTTCTGGTTTCTTCATGTATGAACCAAGATTTCGGGATTGTAATGATGTATCTATCCTTTGAATGTTTGGTTGTGGGGTTGATTGGTCCGATGAAGTCAACTGCCCATTTCTCAAATGCTTGTAGAGCTCTAACTAGTTGTAATGGTAGTTCATCTCAGCATGACGACTTTCCTATCTGTTGACAAACATCACATGATCTAGCATATTCTTTTGCATCCTTGAAAATTGTTTCCCACCAAAGTCCTGCCTTTAGAACTTTCTGTGTTGTGGCCTTTCCTCCAACGTGGCCTTCGACAATTCCACTATGGCATTCCCAGAGTATATCCTTCCTTTTGTGATCCAAGACACATCATCTGAGAATGTTGTCTAGCCCTAGTTTGTACAACTATCTGGTGATCAGCTGGTAATATGTTGCTCTAGTGACCATATGGAATTTTTGGGTTGCGAAATATGTTTCAGGACAAGCCCCTGTAGTGAGAAAGGTTGATATGTCCTCCAGATATTCTGGTATGGCCTCAATCCTGAATAAATATGCATCTGGGAGCTAGTCATCCAATGCTCCTCCACTTTCTCCTGACTCTAGTCTGTATAGATGGTCAGGTATGAAATTGCATTGTCCCGTCTTTATGATGACTTCAAAGAAAAATTCCTAAACTAACAGAGGCCATCTACAAATTCTTCCTTCTAACATAAGTTTTTTAACTAGGTATTTCAATGTGGAATGGTGAGTAAAGAATTTGAAATGAGACCCTAACAGATAGTGTCTAAATTTCTGTAAAGCGTAGATCATTGCTAAGCCATCATGTTCTGCCATTGTATAGTTGTGCTCCGCTTGCAACAAATTCCAACTCGCAAAGTAGATGGGATGATCCATAGCTCCATCTTCGGGTTGCGTTAGGATAGCTCCTAAGGAAATTCCTGAAGAATCTACATGTACGTGAAATTCCTTCTCCCAATCTAGGAATATTAGAATCGATGATGTAATGAGTTTTTCCTTAAGTGTCTCAAATTCTTTTCCACATTCGAGAGTCCACTGGAAGGTTTCAACCTTTTTCAGGAGGTTTTCCAGAGGTGCAATAATGTTGGCATATCTTTGAATGAATCTGCGGTAGTAACCTGTGTGTCCTAGTGTGGAGCGCAACTGTTTAACACTTGTAGGCGATGTCATATTCACAATGACTGCAATTTTTGCTAGGTCTACCAAAACTCCTTCTCGATAGACTATGTGGCCCAATAGATTTCCATGTGGTATGCAAAAGATACACTTTCTAAGATTTAATGAGATTTGCAATTCACTGCATCTGTCAAACATCACCCTTGTCAGTGCTACATGTTCCTTAAGAAGGCTATAGATTGTCCAATCATCCATACATAATTCTATAAATTTGTGAATAAATTCCCTAAAGGTTGTTATCACAATCCTGGACAAAACTGCAGGGACATTCTTTAAACCAAATGGAATTACATTGTATGCAAAATATCCCCATTTTGTAATGAAAGTAGTTTTTCTTTTGTCTTCTTTAGCAATCCTGCCTTGATGGTATGATGAGAAACTGTCCGTGAATGAGTATTCTTCCTTCCCTGCAACTTGTTCTAGCACCTCGTCAGTAAAGGGTGTTGGGAAAGGGTCGTGCACACAGGAAGAGTTGAGGCTTATGTAGTCTACACAGACTCTAATATCCTCAGTGTCTTTCTTGCCCTGAATGACTATCGAGCTGACCCATTCTACCTCTTCTACTGCAAAATGAGACATGCTTCTAACATCTTATCAATTTCCTTCTTAAACTTCTCTTTTACTTTTGGGTTAATACGGTATGGTCTATGTCTGACAGGCTTGCATCCTATTTTTAACTCAATCTTCATTTCTCCCATGAATCCTTTGATTCCTTTCAATTCTAAAAAATTCTTCGGGAACAGATCCTCGTATTCCCTTAGTAAACTTTGTATTTCCTGACTAGTTTTCTCATCCCAGTAGTCTCCTACCATAGCTAGCTTGGGTTTCTCTGCAGTCCCTATATTGAGTCTACGCAGTTTCAATGGGTGGTTGTAGGAACTATCGGTTTGGCTGGGTATGGTGTTTTGGATTTCTCTGCTCCCCTCTATCTCTTTCATGGCTAGGTTTCTCAGTTCTCCTAGTTCATCTAGGCTTTCTGAATCTTTGATAATCTAATAACATTCTATGGGCTTGTCGAGCAAGGGTAAATGAATTTTAGTCTGAATTTCTTAGGTATGCTTGGGACACATGACAAAATTTATTCTTCTATCACTATTGGTTGTAAACATAAGTTCTTTAATCTTTTGTAGGGCTAGCTCAACATCAAGGTACTTACTTGAGAATGAGAAATCTTTGCAAAATTTAGCTGCTCGTGTTTGCCAGTTGCTGGTCTGTCTTCTGGTTTCTTCATGTATGAACCAAGATTTCGGGATTGGGCCTAGAGAATGGGGAAATACCTGAACCCAGAAGTGAGAGGGTATCTCTGTAGCCTTCCACTGTGTCATGCACTGTTCAATGTGTATTCTAGGATTAGATTCTCCACTGAATGGTTTCACAACTTGGAAATTCGTCTTCATTTCTGATTCCAGCTGCTCCTTATTCCTGAACCTGTATTTGAGATCTTGCATCACTTCATCCCAAGTTCTGAATATGGATTTATGAGTGGACCACCATCTGGTGGGGTTGTTCTAAAAAGATATATCTAGTACCGATATTCTTTTATCTTCTCTCACATTCTCTTCCATTTTCTGTAAAAAATTGTCTAGGTCTGAGGTGCCATCATATACTAGGTGTTCTCTAACTTTGGTCCCAACCCATCTAGTCATTATGACAGTCACGAATCTTCTTGAGAATGTTTCGTGCGAGCCTTGTTGCCAACTATCAAAAGCCAGTTATGAATCCTTGTCTTCTTACTGTATACTTCTCCATCATACTGATCCATCCACAATAGGGTTTATATAGTCGTATCTTGTCCCAGTTGTTACGGTGTATAGCTGGTCTAGGTCTTCTCCTTCCATATTATTATCTGTTGGTTCTATGTATCTAGGTCCTACATATGGATCCAAAGGTTGAACTGCCTTGATTCCCTCAACTTCAAAAGTCATGGTGTATTTATATAGGTCAATCACTGCATAGTTTTCGTAGGCCCAATCGATGCCAAGTAGTGTAGGGTAGGGGTCCTTGTCTCCCATGATCTCAATGACTTCAAAGTTTGCCACTATTTTTAATCCTGCTACATAGATTTCCACGTTCTCCAGTCTTCCTATGGGAAAGATACAGTATTGGTTTTCCATTCTCAACTAAATTGGGGAATATGTCAGTCTTGGTTTTCCTAAGGCTTCCCAAGTTTTCTTGGGCATAATGTTCACATTTGACCCTAGGTCCAACATGACGTCCTTAATTTCAAAGTCATCTAACTGGGCTACCAGTCGGAATTCTTTTTTGGTTCTTACTTTTCTTCGCTGGACTCTCTGAGTACTCTTCTTGGGAAGATTATCCCTTATCCTTGCTTCTGAGGTTTCTTCATTCCCTAGGACTAGGTATAGCACATTGCATAACTTTTTTGTTAGTTGATCATTCCCCAGAATGTCAGTGAATAACTAAAACCAAAGTTCAACTGCATTTTTAGGTTGCTCAGGTTGTCTTGGTATGACTACAAGGTTTCTGGGTGTAGGCTGTGAAGCAGGGACTTGCACCATCTTAGGGTAAACATTCGACTAGGGGGGGGTTCTCTTGCATTTCATGACTAGGAATGTTCTGGAATACTTCTATGGCATATTTAAGGAACACCTTTTTCTTTACGGTGTCATACCTGTCTCCATTAGGTGCTTCTTTCTGGATCTGAGGTAAGTATCAACATCAACTCCTGTCTTTTCTTCTCCTCAAGTAATGATATTAAGGCTAGGAAATTGTCCCTTAGAAATATTTTTGATTTCTGAACTAATAAGGTTAGTTCCTCTTTGTCGTACTTTGTCTTCCCATTTTGCAATTAACTCTAGACAGTCTTCAGTTGCGTGTCCGTTGGTCCTGCAGTGAGAGCACCATGGGCATCTTGGGTGAGGACAATTCCGTTGGTCCTGCAGTGAGAGCACCATGGGCATCTTGGGTGAGGACAATCTCTAGCCAAGTGAACTTTTTCGTCAAATTTATAACATCTTCTTGGTCCTCGTCCCCCAGTTCTTCCTCCTCTGAAATATCCTCCAGCTCCTACTCCTTGACCTCATCCTGGCCCCTAAGGGTTTTCGTTCACCCTGAATGTTGTTCAGTCTAATCTGTCCACAAGTGAATCCAACACTCGACATTGATTGGTAGTATGCATAGTGGAGGCGCAGAATCCACAGTGTACTATGTTCGACACTATCAAATACTTCTGCATGATGGGGAACTATCTTGGACCATGCCCATGGATTCTGCAAAGCTCACAATATTACGCTCTTGGTGCTACTTGGCCTCCTGGGAAAGTGTGATATGGGGTGGGGTGATGGAATGGCGAATTCATCGATACTTGTGTAGCTCCTCCCACGGGTCCTGGTGGGGTTACCATCAGAGTCTGAGGAGGTACCAGTCCCCTCATTCACGGACATTCGTTCACCAAGTGACCTTCCATATGGCATCCTGTGCACCAAACCTATGGTCATCTTGGTCTGGGTATCATCAGCTCCTGATTCGTTTTTGTTAGTGTTGATATCCGACCATGTAGTTGTGCTAGATTCGCATCTACTAGGGGTCGGGTTACTCTTAAACTTCTGGGGTATCTCGCCATGGCTTCAATCTTCATCGATTGTTCCAAGGCATCTGTGGGTATCTCGCCATGGCTTCAATCTTCATCGATTGTTCCAAGGCATCTGTTAATATGGCTATCCATTGTTGCGTTAGAAGAATTCGAGTCAGAGGAAATAGCCCCTGAATGTACCACTCCCTTTGATGTTTTTCCTTAATGTACTCCCAGGCCGATTCGCCTTCTCTCTCTTGGATCTCTCACAACTCGGACAAAGCCTATTGTTCTGAATGAGGTAGTTTGAATTTTTCTATGAACCTCGTCCATACCTAGCCAAGTGTAAACGCTTGACCTTGCGTCCCTGGCACTCCCGGTTCAATGATCTTCATGTACCACTTGAGAGCGTGACCTCTCAAGGTAGTATGGAAATCGACTAGCTTATTCGCATTTAGAGTCCCTCTAGTTCTCCAGATGGCTTCGCACAAGAACCAATATTTCTCAACGTCTTCATCTCCCTTACCCCAAAATTATGGGTATCGGGCAATCAAGCATCCCGAATGGTTGGCCATTGCCGATCATGTTGTTCGTAACAATATGAACCCTAATAGTCCTTCTTGCGACCTACCAGGGGATCCCAATATCCTTCTTGTACTCACGCTTCCTGGTTGTGACTGATTAACTAATTGTACTGGAACATAACTAACATGAGAAGGTAGTATCGAACTTACCATTTGTATAGAAAGAACTTGGGGTACGGGTGATTCAGGGCTGGCGCCACTGGCTTCGGGGTAGTTTTCTTTGATCTGGGGGGTATCGTTAGCATCCACTAGGACAATCTCTTCGGTCGGATTCCCGATCTCTCCTGTTATCAGACTTGAATATTCTCTTTCTCCTCCAAGATTCATGTCGACTTCCTCCTCTATTTCCTTTGCACTTTCTCCTTCTCATCTCGTTTCCTGGGGGCTTATTTCTCTTCCCTCTTCTCTCTCGTTCAATCTTTGACTGGCCAGTCATTCCTGTCTTCTCATCTTCTACAGTTCTTCCATCTATCTTTCCTCTGCTTCTCCCACTCCTCCTTCTTTCCTCAAATTTTTGGACTGTCTTATGGCTTTATTGATCTTGTCATGCCACCACTTCTCAACTATGGAGGCTCTCTTCAAGGATCTCTCATCTCTCGAGTTCCTTTCTTGTTGTTTCCCCCCCATTTGTCAAAGAACCCTTCCCCTCTCTCATGCCACGACTCTCACCACGTCTCTTCCTACCCCAAGCGAGGGTGTTTACACTACCATCTCGGTCGAGGACATAATCAACATCCCTTCCT
>CBVK0100746024.1:0-10819 GCA_900067695.1 Picea abies
CTTCCCTTAAGCTAGCTTTGATTTTAAAGGTTAAAAGGAGGGTGACGTCCTAGGCCTAGGTTATCTACACCTAAGGTCGTCCATCTTCTAGGGTTTTAGTGATAGAGCCTTGCCATTGCAACACTCTCCCTCACTTGATCCTCTTGTTTTATCTCTTCTCACATGCTAGCCGTTTTGCCAAGTTTGACCTAAAGAAGGAGGAAAGAGCACGAGGCCTTGCTTAAGCAACACCGGAGTGAGGCTCTTTCCCCTAGGGTTTTGATTCTAGGGCCCTGCCATTACAGTACTCTAGGACCCTTCCCTCTTGTCTTTAGCCTATTACTCCTTCAACCTTGCGTCCTCTCCTTGAATGTCTCCATATACCCTTAGGCACTGATCTTAGACACACAACGTTGAAGTGGTAGTGCTCAAAACAACTCTCAAAACTTTAAATTTTGAAACCCTAACTAGGCTGACGTCACAGTTGGTTATTCCATCTTGATTCTTGACGCAACAAATATTGATAATAAGCAATTAGATGATGATTGAAAGCATTTATTGAGTAAAAGTTTGATTAGATGCATTGTTGATTACATCATCTCGATAGTTATTGATGAAATAATACTTTTCCATTGCTATATTGATAAAACGTTGATCTCATTAATACCTGTTGTTTCATTTGCTTATATATTGATGTCAGATAATTACATGAAGTACTAACCCACTGATATATAGCCTGCATACATATTATCTTGTTATTTTCTTGTTCCGGGCAGGTGTTCTCTTTTGGGCATACACTTCTTTATTGGCCGATTAGCCGGATTATCTGACCTTTGGTGGTAACCTATGAGGAGGAAACTTTGCCTTGATCTTTATACTTTGGCCTCTTCAAAACCCCAGGTTGTCGGGGATGTCTCCCCTGGGTTAACCTCCCTAAACAGAAAGAACCTCCCCATTGAAGTGACATTGGGTGGGGAAGGTTCCTGTTACGCCAGTTTGGCCTCAATCCTCAAGCCTTTTGACCTAGCTACAAACTGTGCGATAACAGGTTCAAAGCCCAAGCTGTCACTTTGACTTGAACCTCTTCCGTCTAGGCTTACTCCTAGGGAAGCCAAGGGAGGTAGACCCTAGTTACTAGACGTGATTTACGTTATGTTCTAGGAGTTGGTTTTAATTAGTTACAAGGTTGGGGGGAAGACTAACCTATGATGCACAGTCAGCAATGCAAGATGCAACTATCTACTTATGTCAAGCAAGCCCTTCCCTAAGTCAACTAAGACTAGTGCCTAAGATTGGGCAAAGGGTCAACTAATGTTTGAGGGAGTTTGATTACAAAAGATTTACAAATAAAATAATGATTACAATTACTTCACAACAATGTTAGATACAAATCCACAATTAGATACAAGATGAATAGATGATACAATAGATACAACAAGAATATCTAAGAACTACAAAATATAAAGATACAAAAAGGCAAGTTAACCATGTGTTTTAATGTGCAGAAATTAAAGGATATCAAAGCATGAACATCATCAACACATTAAACCCAAGCATGCCCCAATAGCACTTACTCTATTGGACTGTTTTTCAATGGCAACATCAACACTCAAGACCCAACAAGAAGATGCCTCCAAATGGGATGCGTTATCTCTTGAAGGATCACACCACAAAGAACACTTAACAAAAGATTTGAAAGCTTTAGAGCACAAGTGTTCCACAATACTCAAAAATGACACTTAGTTAATTATTCCACAAAGCAAAAGAAATGTTACTTGCATGTAAGATTGAAATGTTACTTGCATGAAATGTTACTTGCATGTAAGATTGAATAAGATGTACCAATGTAGCTAAGTTGTTTAAATGCTTAGTGAACTAAGGGTTACTTAAAGATTTTAAAGTTTGAATTACCCTAACTAAGTGTCAAACAAAAATCCTCCTCCCCCAATTACCAAATGGCTGTTGGATGCTCAAGAAGTGAAGCAACGAGGCCTACCCTAGCTTCACAGGTCAACCCTAAAGATCTGAGTGTGGATTTAATTTTGATGGTGAGGTCATTGATGGTTTCCTCCAGTGTGTTCAGGGGATGGTGCTGACTCCAGCTAAATGCTCAGAGATTTCTAAACAGAATGAGATATATAGGATGGCATCCGAGATGTTGGGTTATGATATGGCTGTCCAAGATAGGACCATAAGGATGCCAGGTAAGCTTCAATTTCAAATTTTGTTTAGTCCTTTCTATTTATTATATATGACATTTATTCTTTGATGCAAATACAAAATATAATTCGTTGTCTTCCTTTCATTTTATTCATTGTAGATGTCTGGTGGAAACACTATGGTGGAAAGCTCCAAGAGCTACAGAAACTTGTCGTTCGGGTGTTTAGTCAAACTTGCAGTTCTTCAAGGTGTGAATGCAATTGGTGTGTCTTTGAAAAGATACACTCCAAGAAGCGCAACAAGTTAGAAATGTTCAAAAATGCAAAAATCATAAATTTTTTATATATTTTTTTTAATTTTAATTACAATTTAGTATTTACCATCACTAACTATGGCTCTCAATGTTCATACAAGTTAGGTACCCAGCACCTTAATGACTTGGTATATGTTTACTACAATCTAAGGTTGTGGGGTGAAGCAACTTGACAAAGAACCTGACATAGAGGCCATTTCATTGGATGACATTAACACCACTAGTCAATGGAGGGTGGAGATTCAGGAACCTGAGATGGAGGAGGAACCCAAGTGGTTGGAGGAGGAGCATGCAGATGATTTGGGGGGGCAGGTGACAACAGAGGAGGAGGAGGACGATGTTCCACTTCCTGTGGATACAAAGGCTGAGGAGGAGATTGACCTTCTGGTCCAGCCAATCCTGCCACCACCTCCACAGAGAGCCATACTTGGAGTTGGACTTGGGTCCCTTGGGACTGGGAGGAGGCAACACACTTTGCCTTCCACCTCGTCCCCATCACTTACCACCTCAGACAGAGCATCTGGAGTAGCTGGAGCTTCCACTCCAAGCTCATCCTGAGTACCTCCACGACCACCTACTGCTTCTAGAGGAAAAGTGGTGCCCTTTACCCGTAAAAGAGGTAGAGCGACACAACCTAGAGGGAATCAATGATTTGGATTCCTATGATTTATCATTTTCATTTTATTATGTACAATTTAGTATCTAGATGCCTCATGATGATTCATCTCATGAGATACATTTATTTTGATCATTTGATGTTGTGTCGAAGCCGAAGCCACCCTCCGAGCACCTTAACCTTGACAGAGAATCACTCTGGAAGCAAACCCTAGGCTAGATATCCTAACAAAGGGTAGTGCACCTTTCCCCAAGGATAGCACACCAACAAGAGCTGATGAGATATTCCAAACCCTAACCAAGAGATAGTCCAAGCCAAACGTGATCTACTAGGTGCAGCAGCTGCAATGACAGCTCTCCTCAAACCTGTGCACAAAACTAGGCACTGCAGTGCGCACAAGTGCTGCTCTGCAATTCTGAGACTGCCTGCCGGAATGAAGACTGACCTCTTGTATTTATACTAATTCTGGCTAACTGCCTGGGCCGACTTCTCATTCTGGGATCTGTCTGTTTAATATATATTATTTCTTCTGGCCGACTTCTTCTCTTGGAGGTTAATAACCTAATACAAGTTATCTTCTTGAGCCGAAAAGTCTTCTAGGGTTATTAGCCAACTCATTAGGGTTTCTTCTTACTTCCCGGAATATTCTATTCTCGTCAAGTTTACACGTGGAGGCAAATACCTCCCGCAGCTACCATAATATCAACACTCCCTCCTAGCTAGGGAGGTATTACAGGTAATGGTCTTGAGCACAAACATACCATTCACCCAGTAGCATCAACATAGTTGTATAGACTATCTCATGACTAGATCATGAGCACCATCATTACCATAAGTTTCATCAGCTGCACCATCTCTCGAAACCATACTCTATCTGACTAATCAAACATGATGCTCACTCCACAAAGTGACAAAAGAAACATTCTTCTAATCTAGAAGAATAAATGTTCTGAACCATTTTCTGTCTTGGGAAATCTCTGCTCATTGATCATTCATCTAGTTGATAATCATTTTCAACACTGATGATAGTCTTCAAGGCAATCGAAACAATATCATTCAATAGAACACAACTGTGTCTATCCATAGTAGTACACAACTACAATCTAGTGGTACACTACCACACCAAGTAGCACACAGGTACTTGATCAGTGATGTATAGTCACAAACAATGGAACACATCCACCACAGTAGTATACATCTACTGT
This sequence comes from Picea abies, assembly GCA_900067695.1. Taxonomy (NCBI): domain Eukaryota; kingdom Viridiplantae; phylum Streptophyta; class Pinopsida; order Pinales; family Pinaceae; genus Picea; species Picea abies. The sequence continues at coordinate 4,274 of CBVK0100746024.1, forward strand.
TCTAGAGACATATAGTCTTCATAACAATCATTTGATATCAACCTGCACAGAAACAATGTTATGATATAAAATGAATCATCTCGGCCATTCTCCCACTCACATTTGTGAGATCTTGGAAGCGCATCTGCCCTCAGAAGGTAAAACATCAATGATGAGCTATCTGGACTATTCTTCTCAAGCAAGGAAGAATAACTGTCCTGATTTCTGAGCTTGGACCATTCTTCCGACACTAGACAAGGTGTAACCTGGAGAGAATGAGTCTGCCCTAAGGAATGTCTGTCCCTGATTGCTGAACCTAGACCATTCCCCATCCTGGGCCATTCCTCCGGCACTAAACAAAGTGCAACCTGGAGAGAATGAATCCGCCCTAAGGAATGACTGTCCAGACCATTTCCCATGTTAACCACAAGAGGAAATGCATGTCCTGCACCAACCTCCAAAACGGACCACTCCCCATGTTAACTACAATTGGAAGTCGTTGTCCGGCGAGGCGGGCCAGTCTTCTTGAGTAACCCTCAAGAAGGGAGACTACCCTAGACCACTCCCCATGTTAACCATAATGGGAAGTCAATGTCTATGGTACATCAGCAATCTAGACCATTTTCCGAATTGGAAAATGTCTGCCCGTCAGAAATCTCAATCCACTTTCCGAACTGGAAAGAATCTGCTCATCATATCCATCAATCAATAATACATTAGTGCTCCCTCCCAACCTGGGAGTCATCTCTTCCTTTTTTGTTTTTTTCAATAAGGAAGTCGTCTCCACGAGCTCTAGCTTGAGTACACAAACTCTTTTATCTTGAACATAAGCTTTATCAAAATGTCTGCTTATCTGCTCATCTATGGAGATATGTATTGGAGAACCACTTTCTCCTTTCTGGACTTCATCACAAATAATGTAATGCTTGATTTCAAATGTACTTCGGTCCGGAACACTGGTCTTCTCTGATAGCTTCATGTAGCTTTGATCAATAAAGTATATCATTGTTGGAAAACTAGAACATATCCATATGGCACTTCTTCTATCATCATGAGATCTGATCTTCTGAGTAATCATCTTGATACAATATCTTTGTTATAGAAAATCTTCACCACGCTTCTATTGTGCATTGGAGGTTCTCCACCAAGTTGTCTTCTTCCATTTGCATACAAGGGTCTCTTTCTGGTATACCTCAAAGCCTTGAGGTTGCTCTTCATACGCTCTTTGTTCAATTTCTTTGGAGAACATTCTTTGCATTCATCTAATGTAGAACTCCAACCCATGGATATTGCGGATGATATAAAGACTCATGTAGAGGTATGTTTGGTTTACTGGAACAAGTAATCGTCATAGTCTTCTCCCTCCATCTGGGAGAACCTCTAGTTCTGGATCTTGCAATGCCTGCATATATATACATTGTTCTTCATCACAACTTTCAGTTCCTCTGCTTGATTGCTTTTAGTGAGTTCATATCAGGCTGGTAATCTTGTGATTCTTAATGACTAGTTGTTTTGGCTTCTCTTTCTTTCTTGGAATCTTCATGTTCTTCCTAATGTTTTTCTTTAGCTCTTGGGTCCATGGAGTTTCTTATAGATTCCATGCCCTAAAGATTCCACTTCTTTCTTTCATTATAGAGTCATGGATGTGGATGGACAACCAGGAATACTTTAAGGCTTCTCTTCGAAGAAGACTTCTTCTGAGGTTGAACTGAAAACGTATTGTCTTTCATGGCTGCTACCATGGATATATACTTCATCATCTTCAATGGCATAGGATTAGCTCCCTCCTAATCCTTGCTTCATGTATGAGTGCATATAATCGGCTCCCTCCGTCTAACGGAGTCCACTCTTTCGTTTTCATCCTTATTGTCTTCTGCAATATATAATCGGCTCCCTCTGTATAACAGAGTCCACGCTTCCATCTTATTGTCTTCTGCAAAACGTCATACGTCTTTCTCCAATTTTCTCTTGATTGCTGACTTCTTTCTGTCTTTGCTTCTTCTAAGTCTCTTCATGATTGATTCTGATTTCGGCTTATCTTGTAATAGCTTTCACATGATTTGTTTGATGTATCTTTTCATGTGTATTATCTGACTTGTATAATGATAGAAATCCTTATCTTGTTGTTCTTCCATAAGTATAGTTCTTCTTGGAACATATTATCTTTTAGGAAATAGATATACAAGATATGTACAGAGACTATGCAAACAAGATATGTACAAGAAATGGGAAGAGTATTGTTACCTTCAGAAGAAGAAGTCTCTTTCATCCTGCTTAGTCTTCTTTGTAGGTTCCTTTTCTTTGGCAACTGATGCTTCATGTTTCTCCTTCCTTTTATTTAGCTCGGGACAATGACTCTTGTAGTGACCATACTTTTGACAGTTGAAGCATTGTATTTCTGAAATATCTTTCTCTTGATTTGTCTTCCTCTTTGAACAAAACTTCCTTTTGTTTATGAAATTCTTGAATCTTGCTGTGAAGGCTTGATCATCGTACTTCTTTTGGGGTTTCTCTTTTGCACTGATCTTGGATTCTTCTTGAGCACAACAAGTCCAAAGTTCTTCAAATGTAGGATACTCCTTCCTTGTGTTCATGCGGGAAGACCATTGAGTACTATGTTTACCAATTCCTTCTCTAAAATGATTTCTTCAATAGCTTGTAGTTGATCTCTTAACTGAGAGATTCTCACAAAGTATGATGTTATGCTGTCATCATCATTCATCTTCATGTCGCGGAGCTCATTCTTCAGACTCATTATTTGTCCAATGTTTCTGACTAAAAAGAGGTTTGTTAGGGCATCGTACATCTTCTTCGGTGAGTCAAGATGGGAGATGTAGGGTATCAAGTGATCTTTTATATATTCCACTATGATACTCATAGCATTGATGTCACCGTCTCTGAACTTTTCTATAACTACAACGTTCTGTGGTCCCTTCTCTTTTCCTTCTTCAAACTCTGGTTTCATGGTCTTTCCTTTCACGATATCCAACACTTTATTCTTGGCAAGGATGAGATCAATCCTTGTCTTCCACGCTCTAAAGTTAGAAGCTCCATTTAACTTGTTTTCTGACTTCATAGAGTAAGTCATGGCTGCTTTGACTTGGTCAACCCTAGATCTGACCAAAAACTCAAACTTAACGTCTTGGCTTGCTAAGAGTATTAGCAGATGCGCTAGGCTAGGGCGCACTGATCTATCCAGAAATTAGGTCAATCCCTTCACTTAAGGTGCCTCAACTAGAGGATTAGGATTTCTGCAACTGCACCTGCTAGTAACCCTAGCGGCAGTGCTACAGTGACTGCTCCTGCTAGAAACCCTAGCGGCAGTTCTTCAACAAGCTTAATATCCTTACGGCTATGTTCCCTTCCAGTGGTTAGACTAAATGAAGGAGGTGTGGGCTCATAACCTGTTAGAATATAATGGATGTGCTCGTTTTACCATTGACAATATCGCTATTGTCACCCAACCATAGGCCATAGGCCGAAGCCACCCTCCGAGCACCTTAACCTTGACAGAGAATCACTCTAGAAGCAAACCCTAGGCTAGATATCCAAACAAAGGGTAGTGCACCTTTCCCCAAGGATAGCGCACCAACAAGAGATGATCAGATATTCCAAACCCTAACCAAGAGATAGTCCAAGCCAAACGTGATCTCCTAGCTGCAACAGCTGCAATGGCAGCTCTTCTCAAACCTGTGCACAAAACTGGGCACTGCAGTGCGCACAAGTGTTGCTCTGCAATTCTGAGACTGCCTGCCGGAATGAAGACTGGCCTCCTGTATTTATACTAATTCTAGCTAACTGCCTGGGCCGACTTCTCATTCTGGGTATCTGTCTGTTTAGTATATATTATTTCTTCTAGCTGACTTCTTCTCTTGGAGGCTAATAACCTAATACAAGTTATCTTCTTGAGCCGAAATGTCTTATAGGGTTATTAGCCAACTCATTAGGGTTTCTTCTTGCTTCCCGGAATATTCTATTCTCGTCAGGTTTACACGTGGAGGTAAATACCTCCCGCAGCTAGCATAATATCAACACCAACTTCCTATGCTATAGGAGTGGCTATAGTTTCTTTCCCTCTCCCATTGAAGCCCCTGGATCAAGTTTGAAGTGAAGGAAATCTCGAATAAGATGATCCCATGCCTAGCATGCAAAGCATGCATTCGGTCAATTCAAGTATCAAACCTTCTATGGTTGAGCACCATCCATAGTGCACATAGAAATGAAGGATGAAAGAGTCCACTTCAGATACACCTCCACAAACACCCTCGGATTAGCACAAGATGAATTACATAATCCATTGGGAATAAAAACCTTGCCAAACCTTTGGGCAAAGGAATCCACAAACGAATGCATGTTTGCAAGCAAAGTGGGAAATTCTAACCAAAGACAATAATGAGCCTGACCACAATCCTCTGGGTTGAACTCTACTTGCCAAAACTGAACATAGGCAAGATATCCAACAATGTTCCGTGTCCCAAACTACAACACATGCCATGGTGCAAGATTAGAGTTAAACAAAAAGAAAGCATACTTCAACCCCAAACATATTCCTCAAAGTAAATTGATGCTAACTGAGGTTTTCTCTAATCATTAGAGAAAACCTCTCGAAGAATAGCAGTAACAAGATACTTGAAAAATAAAGAAATGTTGTAGAATATAAAAGATATGATTTTCCTTTTCCCTCTACTTGAATAATATCATCCTTCAGGTTTTTAAACCTTGCAAAATACTCCTCAACCATGTCAAAGTCACCCATCTTGAGATTAGAGAGTTTAGTTTCAAGTCAATTGACCTGAGTAGTATTCACCATTCCAGAGAGAATTTTGAAGGTATCCTCAATTTCCTTCGCACCTTTGTTTTCCTTGGTATGATGAATGAGATCAAGATCAACATAAAAAGTGATCAACCCAAGAACTTTGTCTTTGTTCAAACATACGATGTCATAACTATCATTATCTTTAGCAGTAAGTGGGCTCACCAAGTATATCCACTAACCTTTGCCTCAAAGTGGGGAAATGATATGGTCCACCCAAGAATGATAGTTGGCCGCATTTAGATGACGAAAAAACCAATTTGAATCCATCAGCTCAAAAACAGTAGGATGAAGGCTCCTTATGGAATGAAGACTTTGGATATTTTCCTTTATAGATCCAAATGGTAATCCTAGGAATGAAAGCGTTGTTGATGCTTTTGTTGCATCAGGAGGCATTCCCACTAATGGCCTAGGTACTAGACACGTGGGAATCATCGTGGCCACCAGATTAGGACTTTCGTTTGGTGAAAACCCCCTTGTATTTTGAACTAGGGGCTTGCGGGCTTGGTGATGGGATTTGTGGGTCTGTGTAGGGGCTTCACGCCCACATAGAAAGTCCAATTTGATGTTGACTTATGGAGGGGCTTCTATGATGACCCTTAAGACTTGTATATAAAGGAGAGAGATCATTGTGAAATTTCAAAATTGTGGAGACAAGTGAAGAAAGCTTGGAGATTTCGGTCCAAGTGTGGTGACCTCAGTTGCAACCATGGAGAGAGGTCGCTAGGCCTCATGTTTTTTGTCTTATTCTTGTTCTAGGCAAGTTCTATTACTGATTGTCTTTGTTTGGGTAAGTTACTAGGAGGAGGAGATCCATTGGCAGCCAAGAAAGGGTAGGTCGAGGCCTAGGAGAGACTTAGCTTGCTAAGAGAACCTAGCTACAACCAAGAAGAGGACTCGACCAAGCTAGGAGGAGCTACAGCTAGGGTTTAAGAGCCTCGGCCTAAGGTGACAGGGCTGTCATAGGCTAGAACAGTAGCAGAGGAGGCTGCTACAGAGTTTCGCCTGGTGGAAAAGAGGAGCAACAATGGGTTGGGCCTGTTCTGAGGGTTCAAAAGGATAGCTACGACCTGTTGAGGGATGATTGGTGGTTCGATCTGCCCAGGAAGAGGGGTTGCAACCTAGAAAGAGGTTGTCGCAGGTCACTAGGAGAGTTGGACAACAGGTATAGAGGTGTTGGAGGGTTCGACCAGCAAGAAGAGAGGTAACAACAACAGCTTGGAGGGATGCCACAACAAGGAACAAGGATGCCATTGACAGGTGAAGGCCTCAGTCTGTTGTAAGAGGACAGCCACAGGTATGATGGCTACTTAAGCCATAGAGACATCAAAATTTAAGCGCTACAAGAGGGTTGGAAGAGAAACATACTTACAGGCACTTTGAGGGTTGTTCTAGAGGTCTAGGACAACAAAACTAGTGGCTGAATTTGGGGCTATAAAAGTCAATACAACAAGTAGTTTTGTGGGTTGTTACAGCAATGGCAACAACAAATCTTGAGGCGACAAGAATGTTGATATCACTGGGTCTGTTTGTAATGTCCCCACTTTGGGACATCATCACAGTGTAGAGATTTATGATGACCAGAGTAGCCAGATGGGTGTTATAGCGAGTACAGGGGTTATTGAGAGGCATTGTGGGGTCCATCTTGCATTGCTCATCATATTCCATCATTATGAGCCATTCCGCATAGGTTGTCTTTGGTTCCGTGGCATTCCGACGATTTCCATGATCTTGACTATTTTGGGCTATAAGTC
>CBVK0100746025.1:0-10819 GCA_900067695.1 Picea abies
TTGATCCATCTTCATCTATGCATTCTCATCAAGGACAATACATATTATATTACATCAATCATCAATCAATCAATCCTTTGACATCAATCAATCATTTGACATCAATCAATCAAACCATTGGCATCAATGACAACATGATCCAACAAGAAAAATTTTTGTAAATGTGCTACATATCAGTGAAGAAAGATAAAACTCATTGAGATTTGTATCAGAGGGTTAGAATGATTTGAAGAGACGTGGCAAATGGAAAAGTATGGAGAGTGAGAAGAAAGACTTGAGCTTTTTTATTTGCATGAGAGAGAGATTGAGGGGCTTTCCAGTAGAAAAATTTGAAGGGGGGGCCAATTTCTTCTCTTAGAGAAAAGGTAAGAGAAGAAAATAGGAGAGCTTTTGTGCGTGTTCAACACCTCAGTAACTGGGTTTGAGAGCCTTGTTAACTCATCATGAGCATCCTGGATACTATTCAATTCAATGAATAATTATTTTTTTTATTTTCTCTCAATTCTTCATTTATCGATATTTCTTTTCCTCACTACTTTCAAGATGTTCATAGCATTACTATTGTTTTTCAGCTCTACTTCTATTTATTGTATTTTTTCTTCATAGTCACTGATTTTTTCTTCATGTGTCTAAGAGATAGAGACCTATCTTCTATACTCTACCTTTAATGCTTCTATCTATTTTAAATGTGTTTTTTTCATTTTTCCATTTCTGCCAAATGCACTTGATATTTTGTATTGAATTGCATTCTAAACCCATTTTCCTTTTCCATGAGTTGAGTTTCCATAGACGTGACCCTTGCGTTATAATCATCAATTGCAACATTCAATTCATTAACAAATATCAAGTTAGCCCCTACAAACGTGTAGAGGGAAAATTTTGTATCACCTACTTCCTTTTGAGGGTTATCTTTTCCTAGCTTCCACGAGACAGACCTATGTGGTACTTCTTGAATACTGGTGGATCCTAGTTTTCTTGGTCTCTTGGCAGGTCTCTTAGAAATTCCTTTGTCTGACACACTATAGTATAACTCTCCCAAATGTGATACAAAGATGTCATAATTTGTGGTCAGCATGGAAGCATATGAAAATCTAGGTGGAATTGTATTTAGAGGCATTGTGCCTAGGTTGATGGGGGTACTGAGGTATGACAACATTTTTTTGGGGTCATGACTTGTATTTTTTCTCTGGCATTCCTCTTCTTTTTTCTTTCTTTCTTCCTCTTTTTTTCTTTCATTTTTCTCTTTTTCTTGTTGCTTCTGTAGCGATTATTTCTTTCTCTTCTTTCCTCTTTCTCTTATCTTCTACCTTTCTCTTATGTTCTTTCCTTTTTCTATTAGTTTCTTCTTCAACTTCCTTTTTTTTTTGAACCTTGCATTTTTCTTCTTCTTTCTTCCTCTTTTTCTCTACCTCAAGTTTTCTAGCAACTTCTTTTGCTTTCCTTAGTCCTTCGAATTTGAGCCTTTATTCTTTTTCTTTTAGCCTATTTTCCTCTTCTTGTAAGGATTTCCTCCTTAACTCCTCTTCCAGATCCATGGCCTTTGTTATTATCTCCTCATCCTTTTGTTGTTGGGTCCTTTTACTAACCTCTTCATGTTGTTGTGCATTGGTCATCAATTTCTTTCTTTGTTCTTGGAACATGTTTTTCTTTTGTTCTTGGTTTTCTTCAAGCATTAACAATTGTTGATAATTTGACATGCAGTCCATTACCTATTCATAACATATAAGCCCTCAGAAAATGGTGTCCTCCTCATTTGGGTCATGCAGGAAAGTAGATATCATGTTTAGACTTTTGTAATGTCCAGTTATCAACCTTCTAGGATCATGGTTTTTGGGAGTTCACATGCATAAAATCATCCTTTTCAGGGCTTTTGCTTCCTTCTTGGCATGTATCCAACACATCTCTTCTCAAAGATAAGATATCACTATTCTAACTAGCTTGTGTGCTTTTTCATTTTACAGTCTTTTGTATTTCAGACAGTTATTAATAGAATATGAACTTTAATGTATAATTATGTTCCTTGCCATATATTTGTGTATTTCTTTGTTATATCTATGTTATATTTATTCTTTTATATTGTTCCCAAAAATAATCAGAATCATTCTGAGTGCAAAATATTGAAGGCAACCATAGTGGGATTGTATGGTAACTATTTTCAAGCTGTAATTTCATGGGAAGAGAGGTTGTGAGCTTGTGAGTAATATTTTATTTCATAAATTGTCCATAGAAGAAAGTGTTTTGTTGCTATGGTAATTCTTATTGCATTTGTATATTCCTAGAGTCCTAGTAGAGAGATTTCATGTCCAACCTGTGTTGGATCCCAAGAGGGGAGTGGGAAGGCTTGAGGGATTGTGAGCAGTGAAGGGGGATCCCACCCCTAGGTTGTGCAGGTTGTGGGGAAGAGATCTGGTGGAATAGAATTAGCTATGAGAATTAATTATTGAGAGGGGAACATTATCCAACCTTAGGGACCGTTGTCTCTTCTGGATTCATAGACCTGGCTCGAGGGTGACTCTGATTTGGATTTAGGAGCGGAATGAACTAATTACAAACTGAATACCATAAACAAAGAGATAGGAAGAATAACACAAATATTCAGTGAACAATATCTTCTATTAAATAATGAAATAGGTTGAAACTGTAAAACTGCAGAACTAAAACTTGATCGAATGGATTACAATGAGGCTTCTACGGTCATCTGTCTGAGCAGAATGGATCAAAATGAGGCTCCATAGGCCCTTTTCATATTACTCATGAATTCCAAAACCCTATACATCCAAAAAACTAACCCTAGAAGGTGAAACGCCAAAATTAGTGTGGGCCCTATGGGTAAGTTTGTGTAATTTGGTACCTCAACTTCCTAGGGTCGTAACGTTTGTATACGAAATTTTTTTTAGGCACGTGATAGCCTGTTGGAAAGGTCTTCCAAAGAGATACACATTCCACTGTTAGAATCTGACTCCATCTACAGTCTAACTGTGGTGAGCCAAAAAAACAATGTTTAGGGCCTCAAAATAAACCTGAAAGTACAGTAAGATGTGTTGACATGAAAACATACAAAATAGGCCACTTGGATTAGGTGAGAGGCAACCCCTATCCATCTGGAGCATGTGTGAGGCTTCAGACAACCCCTATCCATCTGGAGCATGTGTGAGGCTTCAGACAACCCCTTAAGTGTATAACTCACAATTATAAATTAGTACAGAAAGACGTGCTGAACAAAAAATGACACGAGGAGCCAGTTGGAATAGGTGGTTTTCCACCAATATCCATCTGGATCAATCCTCCCCTCGTAGGAAGAAATGGTCTGTTGATATTATGGTAGTTGCGGGAGGTATTTACCTCCACGTGTAAACCTGACAAGGATATAATACTCTGGGAAGCAAGAAGAAACCCTAATGAGTTGGTTAATAACCCTAGAAGACTTGTCGGCTCAAGAAGATAATTTATATTAGGTTGTTAGCCTCCAAGAGAAGAAGTCGGCCAGAAATAATAATATCGAGTGAACAGACAGATACCCAGAATGAGAAGTCGGCCTAGGCAGTTAGCTAGAATTAGTATAAATGCAGGAGGCCAGTTCTCATTTTGGCAGGTAGTCTTAAAATTGCAGTGCCCAGTCTTGTGTGCGGGTTTGAGGAGAGTTGCCATTGCAGCTACTGCAGCTAACAGATCACATTTGTCTTGGACTATCTCTTGTCTAGGGTTTGGACTATCTGATCAACTCTTGTTGGTGCGATGTTCTTGGGGAAACGTGTGCTACCCTTTGCTTGGCTATCTAGCCTAGGGTTTTCTTCCAGAATGATTCTCTGTCAAGGTTAAGGTGCTCAGAGGGTGGCTTTGGCCTATGGTTGGGTGACAAGGCTATTGTCAATGGTAAAACGATATTGTCAATGGTAAAACGAGCACACATATTTCATATTCTAACAGGTTATGGGTCCATACCTCCTTCATTCAGTCTAAATGCTGGAAGGAAACATAGTCGCTAGGATTTTGAGCTCGTTGAGGAACTATCACTAGGGTTACTAGCAAAAGCAGCTTCCAAGACACTGCCGCTAGGGTTACTAGAAGGAGTAGTTGAAGAAACCCTAATCCTCTTGTTGAGGCACCTTAAGTGAATGTATTGACCTAATCTCTCGATAGATCAATGTGCTCTATCCTAGCACATCTCCTGATACTCTTAGCAAGCCAAGACGTGAAGTTTGAGTTTGTGGTCAAATATAGGGTTTGACCAAGTCAAAGCATCCATGAATTATTCTATGAAGTCAGAGAACAAGTTATATGGGGCATCTAACTTGAGAGCATGGAAGAAAAGGATTGACCTCATCCTTATTAAGAATAAATTGATGGATATCGTGAAAGGAAAGATCGCGAAACCAGAGTTTGAAAAAGGGAAAGAGAAGGAACTGCAGAATGTTGTAGCTATGGAGAAGTTCAAAGACGATGACACTTATGCTATGAGTATCATAGTGGAATCCATAAAAGATGACTTGATACCCTACATATCCCATCTTGACTCTTCGAAGAAGATGTACGATGCCCTAACAAACCTCTTCTTAGTCAGAAACATTGGACAAGTAATGAGTCTGAAAAATGAGCTCCATGACATGAAGATGAATGATGATGACAACATAACATCATACTTTGTGAGAATTTATCAGTTAAGAGATCAACTAAAAGCTATTGAAGAGATCATCTCAGAGAAGGAGTTGGTAAACATAGTACCCAATGGTCTTCCCAAGACGTGGGATGCATTTTCCTCAAGCATGAACATAAGAAAGGAGTATCCGACATTTGAAGAAATTTGGACTTGCTGTGCACAAGAAGAATCACGGATTAGTGCAAAAGAGAAACCCCAAAAGAAGTATGATGATCAAGCCTTCACAGCAAGATTCAAGAACTTCATGAACAAAAGGAAGTTTGGTTCAAGGAGGAAGCCAAATCAAGAGAAAGACATTTCAGAAGTACAATGCTTCAACTGTCGAAAGTATGGTCACTACAAGAATAATTGTCCCGAGATAAAGAAAAAGGAAGGAGAAACATGAAGCATCAATTTCCGAAGAAAAGGAACCTACAAACAAGACTAAGCAGGTTGGAAGAGACTTCTTCTTCCAAAGGTAACAAAACTCTTCTTATTTCTTGTACATATCTTGTTTGCATCGTCTTTGTACATATCTTGTATATCTATCTCTTGGAAGATAATGTGTTCCAAGGAGAACTATACCTATGGAAGAACAACAAGATAAGAATGGATATCATTAGATATACACATGAAAGGATGAAATACAAATCATGTGGAAGCTATTGCAAGATAATTTGAATAAATCATGAAGAGACATAGAAGAAGCAAAGACAGAAAGAAGTCAGCAATCGAGAGGAAATTGGAAAAAGACTTATGATGTTTTGTAGAAGACAACAAGATGGAAGCGTGGACTCTATTAGACAAGAAATCCAATTATATATTGCAGAAGACAATAAGGATGCATATGGAAGCGTGGACTTTGTTAGACGGAGGGAGCCGATTATATGCATGCATACATGAAGCAAGGATTAGGAGGGAGCTAATCCTATGATCCATTGAATATGATGAAGTATATATTCATGATAGCAGCCATGAAAAACAATATGTATTCTTCAAAGAGAAGGTATCCCTGGTTGTCCATCCACATCCGTGATCCTATGATGGAATCTTTAGGGAATGTAATCTATAAGAAACTCCATGGACATGAGAACTAAAGAAACACATGAAGATTCCAAGAAAGAAAGAGAAGCCAAAACAACCAGTCATTGCATCAAGAATCTCAAGATTGTCAACCTGATATAAACTCAATAAAAGAAATCAAGCAAAGGAACTGAAAGTTGTGATGAAGAACAGTATATGGAAGACTTATGAATGAAAGCATTGCGATATCCAAAACTAGAGGTTCTCCCAGATGGAGGGAGAAGACTATGATGTTTAATTATTCCAAGTAAACCAGACTTATCTCTACATGAATCATTATATCATCCGCAACATCCATGAGTTGGAGTTCTACATCAAATGAATGCAAAGAATTTTCTCCAGAGAAATTGAATAAAGAGCATATGAAGAGAAATATCAAGACTTTGAGGCATACCAGAAAGATACCCTTGTATGCAGATAGAAGAAGATAACTTGGTGGAGAACCTCAAGTGCACAACATAAGTGTGGTGAAGATTTCCTATAACATCAAGATGATTACTCAGTAGATCAGATCTCATGATGACAGAAGAAGTGCCACATGGATATGTTCTAGTTTTCCAACAATGATATACTCTATTGTTCAGAGCTACATGAAGCCTTCACAGAAAATCAGTGTTCCAGACTAAAGTACATTTAAAATCAAGCATTACATTTTCTGTGATGAAGTCCATAAAGGAGAAAGTGGCTCTCCAATACATATCTCGACAAATGAGCAGATAAGCATACATTTTGGTAAAGCTTCTATCCAAGATGAAATAGTTTGTGTACTCAAGATGGAGCTCATGGAGACGAATTCCTTATTGAAAAAGGAAGAGATGACTCCCATGTTGGGAGGGAGCACTAAAAGTATTATTGAGGACATTCATTTTCAAGATTGAAAAATAGTCCATCTTGGACAGATGCTTTCCTGTTCGGAAAGTGGATTGAGATTTTTGTTGGACAGCGATTTCCCATTTTGGTTAACATGGGAAATGGTCCAGATTGTTGATGTATCACAGACAATGACTTCCCATTGTGGTTAACATGGGGAGTGGTCTAGGGTAGTCTCTCTTCTTGAGGGTTACTCAAGAAGACTGGCTCGCCTCGCCAGACAGTGATTTCTCATTGTGGTTAACATGAGGAATGGTCTATTTTGGAGGTTGATACAGGACAATCTTTTCCTCTCGTGGTTAACAAAGGAAATGGTCTGGACAATCATTCCTTAGGGTTTATACATTCTCTCCAGGGTTCACTTTGATTAGTGTAGGAGGAATGGACCAGGGTGGGGAATGGTCCAGGCTCAGTAATCAAGGATAGGCATTACTTAGGGTTTATACATTCTCTCCAGGGTGCACTTTGATTAGTGTAGGAAGAATGGCCCAGGGTGGGGAATGGTCCAGTTTCAGAAGACAGGACAATTATTCTTCCTTGCTTGAGAAGAATAGTCCAGATATCTCATTGTTCTATTTTGAGGGAAGATATTCTTTCAGATTTCACAGATGTGAGTGAAATATTGGCCCAGATGATTCAGTTTATATCATAACATTGTTTTTGTGCAGCTTGGTATCAGATGATTGTTATGAAGATTGTATGACAGTAGATGTATACTATTGTGGTGGATGTGTTCCATTGTTCGTGACTATACATTGTTGATCAAGTACTTGTGTGTTACTTGGTGTGGTAGTGTACCACTGGATTATAGTTATGTACTACTATGGATAGACACAGTTGTGTTCTATTTTGTTCTAATTGCCTTGAATACTATGAGTAGTTTATTGGAAATAATTATCATCCAGATGAATGATGAATAGAGATTTTCCAGACAGAAAATGGTCCAGAACATTTACTCTTCTAGATTTGAAGACTGGCTCTTGTATCACTCTATGGAGTGAGAATCATGTCTGATTACTTAGATAAAGTATGGTTTCGAGAAATGATGCAGCTGATGATGATGATGGTGCTCATGATCTAGTCATGATCTAGTCTCTATAACTATGTTTATGCTACTGGGTGAATGGTATGTTTTGTGCTCAAGACCATTACCTGTAATACCTCCCTAGCTAGGAGGGAGTGTTGAGTTGCGGGAGGTATTTACCTTCATGTGTAAACCTGATAAGGATAGAATACTCTGGGAAGCAAGAAGAAACCCTAATGAGTTGGCTAATAACCCTAGAAGACGTTTCGGCTCAAGAAGATAATTTATATTAGGTTATTAACCTCGAAGAGAAGAAGTCGGCCATAAATAATAATATATACTGAATAGACAGATACCCAGAATGAGAATTCATCCTAGGCAGTTAGCCAGAATTAGTATAAATACAAAAGGCCAATTCTCATTCTGACAGGCAGTCTCAGAATTGCAGTGCCTAGTCTTGTGCGCACTGTAGTGCCCAGTCTTGTGCGCAAGTTTGAGGAGAGCTACCATTGCAGTTGTTGTAGCTAGCAGATCATGTTTGGCTTGGACTATATGTTGGCTACAGTTTGGACTATCTGATCAGCTATTGTTGGTGCACTATCCTTGGGGAAAGGTGCGCTACCCTTTGTTTGGCTATCTAGCCTAGGGTTTGCTTCCGGAATGATTCTCTGTCAAGGTTAAGGTGCTCTGAGGGTGGATTCAGCCTATGGTTTGGTGACAAGGGTATTTTCAATGGTAAAACAAGCACACATCTTTCATATTCTAACATGGTCTCCATTGCATTGATTTCCCCCATCGGGTGAGGAAAATCCTGTTGGATTTGGCCCTGGGTGAGCCACTTGCCTTGGTGTAGGAGTTTCCCTTTCTTGACAACCCATTAAAGTTGGATCTGCTACTGGCAAGTGCCCTTGACCTATGTGTCCACTATCTAATCAGTGGATGCTTGTTCCATGCAATTAGGGTTGAGCTTTGTGGTGTTATTTTTTCGACGATCTCATAGGTGTCCAATAATGTTGGAAAATATGGTCGAAGGAGGTCCACATTGAATACTGGATGCAGACCAAGGAAGGGTGGAGTGTTGAGCTCAAAATCATTTCTACCCACAACCTTGGTGATAGTTTAAGGCCCATACTGAAGCGTTTGAAGCTTTCAATGGGGCCTGGTGAGACACTCCTTTTGCAAATGTAAAGACATTGTCGCCAACCTGAAACTGGTGTGGTACCCTGTGTTTATCATGGCACTGCTTGTACTTAGCATTGGATTCCTGAAAAATCTCTCAGACCTGTTGGTAGATGTGTTGAATCCTCTCAATGAATCTAGTGGCTTTGTTGACCGCAAACTGATCAGGGGAAGAGTTTGTCTGTATGGTGGCAAGAGGAAGTGCAACATCAATTGGTCCCAATGGTTGGAATACCAGACCCACTTGAAATGGGCTATGGTCGGTGGAACTATGGAGACCCATGTTGTAACTATGTTGAACATATCAAAGACTCTCATCCCATGTATGGGGATTCTTATAATTGTACATGAATATGATGTGCACAATCATCCAATTAATGAACTCGGTTTGGCCATCAGTTTGGGGGTGGAAAGAAGTGGATTTTGTGAGTTTGGTGTCCAACAGAGACCAGAGACTCGAGCAAAATGTGTTGAGGGACCTGTTGTCTCGGTCGGAGATGATAGTCTATGGTTTCCAAAAGTGAACCCAAACTCATTCGAATAATATCTTGGCAGTATCGGTCGTTGTGACAGTCTTCTTACAGGCTATGAGGATGGCCATATTAAAAAACAGATCAATGACCACAAACACGTAGTCATTTCTGTGCTTGGTGGATGGAAAAATAGACATGTAATCCATGGATATGGACTCCCATGGCTTCTCAGGAATAGGAAGAGGGGTGTATAAGCCTTGATTATTGATGGTCAGCTTGGAAATGGTGCAGGCAGTGCAAGATATGATATACTTGTTGACGTCAAGTCGAAATTTTGGCCAATAAAAATGTTCTTGAAGGATGACCACAGTTTTCTCTACGCCATAATGTCCTGCCACCCGACTATAGTGGGCTTCCCAAATCATATTTTCATGTTCACTTGTAGGATCACAAAGATGGCCCAGGTGGAATAAGAGTCTGTCCTGAATGTGAAAATCAGTGACAGTGGTGCCTGTACCCAAGACTTGATATGTGGTAGCGAAGTCTAGATATTGTTGGTAAAGTTGGGGCCACTTTGACGTTTCATGACCACATGAATGGAGCACAGTGGTAAGTGTAGCCACAGGATTTCGACTAAGGCAGTCAACGACAAGATTGGAGACACATGTCTTATACTTGATTTTGAGATGGAACTATTGCAGGTAGGTGGACCACTTCTGATGGCAGTTGTTCTGCAATTTCCCTTGTGTTTGTATGAACTATAGACGTTTGTGATCAATGTGTATGATCGTCATTGTCCCTAGAATATAATGTTTCCATTGACGGAAAGCTTGTACAATGGAATACATTTCCTTGTCATAGGTGGGGTATTTACGAACAGTATCAGAGAGTGTCTCACTATGGTATGCCACCGAATGCCCATGCTGAGTGAGAACTCCACCCATAGCATAGTCAGATGCATCAGTCTCAATCTCGAATGGTTGTTGCAGATCAGGAAAGGAGAGTACTGGAGATGAGAAAAAATGATGTTTCAGATCTTTGAATGCTCATTGTTTCACCTTCCCCCAAATGAACTTGGCCCTACCACCACCCTTAGTCACCTGGTTGAGGGCCCAGGCAATATTAGAGAATCCCAACATGAACCATCGGTAAAAATTGGCGAGTCCTAAGAAACTTCGAAGCTCGATCAGTGTGGTTGGGGATGTCCAGTCACGGATGACTTGGATATTAGTTGGATCAACATGTACCCCATGCTCATCAACAATGTAGCCCAGGTATTGGACCTTTTTCATGCGAAAAGAGAATTTTTCCAAGTTGGCATAAATCTTGTGCTACCGTAGAGTGCACAAAACCCGTTGAATGTGTCACAAGTGCTCTTCCCATGTTTTTTTGAATATGAGGATGTCATCCAAATATACTACAACAAAGGAGTTGGTGAAGGGTCTCAATACATCATCCATCAACCTCATGAAAGTGGTTGGTGCATTTGTTAATCCAAAGGGTATTGTTATCCCCAATATCTAGGGATAACTAGGAGATCATGTCTCGAGGCCC
>CBVK0100746026.1:0-10819 GCA_900067695.1 Picea abies
GGATCACCATCCGTAAACAATCGCAATCCTGAGCCCTCCAGCCCTGGAGTCCGTCTTTCAATTTGTATATTGTGGAACTCCGAGTGCTATTTGGAGGATGCAGAACAATAGAAGTGCAATGTTGAGCCAGTCAGCCTGCAAGTCCGCTTGTTAATTTTTATATCGTGGAATTCTGGGTGCTATTTGTAAGGCAAAGAACAATAGAGGCCCAATTTTGAGCCCTCCAGCCCGAGAACCCGCGATCCAAAAAGTGTACATGCTCTATAAAATCTCATGTCCATACTTTATATAAGTACATATTTAGTATGTATTACTCATTTTTCGGAAAATTTCTAGGTGTGGATTCATGTCTTCAGATTTCACTTACTTTTATATCACCATCCCGACCGACCGCTTCCCCGTTTCATATTGTACAAACTTTTAGGCTCGCGTTTTTCCGAATAGGCGAGTTACTGGATAGGCAGATTCAATATTGCGTTTCCATTGTTCTGCTGCTTGCAAACAACACCCGGACTCCAACCGACCGCCTCCCCATTCCATACCTAGCCACATTTTCGATTGCAGATTCCCAGGGAGGTGGGCTCTAGGATGCACTTTCATTGTTCCTTCAGCTCCAAAGAGCGCTCAAACTTCCGTGATATACAAATTTACAACCGGACTGTCACATCATACCCTCTTCCTCGTTACACAGTTTGCACTCAGAAGTTTTGAGAACTACAGTTTGAACATCGGGTCCTCACGTCTCCTGTGTAACTATTGTCACCCCATTTTTGAAGGTCGTCCGTCCGGTTTCTACACTTCACCATTTATCTGAATCTCTTTCGTGGATCATCGGGTTGACGGGTTCATGAAATATCCAATTCCTAATCACTGTTTCCTATGCCCGCCACCTCCGCACTTCTTTCCAACCAAGTCTGACCGACTGTTTCCCTATTCCATACTTGGCCACTTTTTTCATTGCCAGTTCTTGGACAGGCGGACTAAATATTTCCCTTCCATTGTTCCATGACATGCAAACAAAACCTGCAATTCTACAAATATACAAATCGGCCACTGGGCTGCCCCACCATAAAGTCTTCCCTTTTACGCATTTTGCAGTAAAAAATTCTGATACATACAATTTGAACGACGACCTTCACTTCTACTAGCAATCCCCTTTAACCCTATTTTGAAACCCGTCTGACTTCTTTTCATGCTTCACCATTCCTTTCTTGCACTCTTCCCTTTTACGCATTTTGCAGTTAAAATTTATGAGACATACAATCTGATCGCTCGCCCTCACCTCTACTACGAATGCGCTGTATTTTGAAAACTGTGCAACCACTTTTCATATTTGGCCATTCCTTATTTTCACTTGTTTATAATAAAATAGTCTTATTTATAATAAAAAAACTAAATTAAGTCGTTAGGTCCTACCCTTCGGAAAGAAACCAATATTTGCAGAGATCTCCCATTAATATGCATTAAACCAAGATTTCTAGAAGGTTATATTATCCTTTCCGAGTGTTTATTTCAAACACCATGGAATGTCATTCGCGGGACCTCGGGTTGGCCCGTTAACGAAATCTTCAAACCCTAATTCTGAAAACGAGCCCAACCGACTGTTTCCCTAATCCATACTTAGCTACTTTCCCGCAATTCCACAAATATACAAACTGTCCGTTGAACTGCACCATCATGTCCTCTTTTGTTTTATGCGTTTTGCAGTCAAAAATTCTGACTCATGCAATTTCACCGTTGGAATCTCACCTCTCCTCATTATCTCCTGTAAACCTATTTTGAAGCCCGTTTGACCTCTTTTCATACTTGGCCATTCCTTGCTTGCTCTTCCCCGTCTCTGTCACCTTCGTACTTGCAATTAGTAATCTTTAATGCTAACAACTCATCATGCAGGAACCGTGTAAATTGTCATTGATGGGCGAAAGGCTCGAGAAGATCTGCCATTAATACACATTAAACCAATATTTTATATATATATATATATATATATATATATAATGTCTTATTTCTAAATATGCAATTAGTAATCTTTAATGCTAACAACTCATCATGCAGGAACCGTGTAAATTGTCATTGATGGGCGAAAGGCTCAAGAAGATCTGCCATTAATACACATTAAACCAATATTTTCGGAGGGTTTTGTTATCCCTTCTGAGTGTTAATTTCAAATACCATGGAATGTCATTCGCACGTCGTCGTCTTGGTTCATTCACGAAACCTCCAATCCTTGAATGTTCTTCGTCGTAACCGCCACCTTCGCACTTCTAATTATGCAATAATTAAGCTTTACTTCTAACAACTCATCATACAACACACATAGAGATTGTCATTAATGAGTGAAGAGATCGAGGATATTTTTCATTCGCACGCATTGAACCAACATTTCCAGGGGGTTATATTGTCCCCTCCATTTGTTCATTTCAAGCAGCGCCTGGAGTAAACAGACATTTTCATAAACTAATAGCACCAGCTCGACATCAATTTTGTGGAGATACGGTGAACATCTTCAAGCCTGAGGACCAGAGCTACCACAGTAAGAAAGCATTGCTCCAACGGTCTGCCACAGTAACAAAGAAACCTAAAGTTCTTCAAACAGAGGAGGTTCATCCTAAAATTGATAGTTCTCACAAGCTTCCCGTGCAGAAGAAGAGAAAAAGAATTGTAGGGGAGGCAGAAGAGCCCGAAATTGAGAGTGAGAACATGGAATTTGACACTGATTTGGATAGCACATTATGTAACGTTGATCAGCCGGGAGATGTGATTCAACAGAGCTAACCAATGGACATAGTTGATACCGAAATTTTTGATGAAGATGAATCCTTCATATTCCAGAGTGTTGTTTTTTAAAGCGAATCTAAAAAAATAATTATTGAAAAGAGAGATGTAAAAAATAAGAAAGGAAAATATCGTTTAGAAGTTGACCTTGCCAACATGCGGCCGTCCCAAATCTCTGGACTTCACAGAGAAACCAGATATTCTCTTGATGATTCCATTGGAGTCATTGAGGTCGAGAATGCCAGACTAAAGGACCAAATCAAAGAATTAGAGGAAGCTTTGATTCCTGTGCCATTGCTTGCCATTCCTTTGGCAATAGCCAAGCCTGCCACCCCTACAACAAAGTTAAAAGGATCCTCTAGCTTCCTCGCATCGTGTAGAACATATGTGGAGAAAAATATCAAGAAAAGAATGGAACTTATTGCTGAGGCCTGGAAAACATCACAAACTATGGATTCCCTGGGAAGGAGGGCACATAACTTGCTCGAACTTTTGCAGACAGATTTAAAAAATGAAAAAAAATTCTATTTGGACACGGTCATCCCTTTTTCCTTTTATGTCAACAACATGGCAGGCACGACAAGAAGACAACATGATCTCCCCTCCAAAAGCCAGATCACTCAAATAGAAGCATGCTGGAAAGAGAAGGTGAAGAACCTATATCTCATTGTCCAATCATGTGAGCAAACAATATCAAAGAAAGAAACATTATTCACAAAGATGACCAAAATAGACTTAGCCAGAAGGACCAACGAGTTCCAGGACCCTAACTTAATCGTCAACTCATTGGCGTTAGCCAAGAAAGCTTTCGATAAACAAGTTGACAATTTTAAGGCGTTGTCTTTAGAAAATTTTTACAGGATTCTTGAATATGGTGAAGATCACGTGGATAACTAGCTAGTGGGCTATTCAATACAAAATTGAGACATTGATCAAGCTCTACGTAAACTTTCTATTGATCTACGCGAATTAGAAAATGAACTTTTCAGCATAAAAATCCGGAATGACATCAACATCGCCCCCTTGAGAAGCTACATTGAAGAATTCATCGAAACGGACTTGAAGCGGGTCGTCGAAGAAAGGCAACAGAAAAAGGCATCAGCAAGTAAATAGCAAAAATACTTATATTTACCATCGTTGCAAGTCTATACTGATGACATCCTCCTTTGTTTATCAATCCAGTTATTCCACCTTTTCTGAATAGAAATCTCTAGCCAAAGACTGATACCTTCTCATTTCTTCTTTTCAGGTATTACACTCTATCGTCGCTCACTTCTTCTTTCCACAGTCCCATTTCTTGTACATATTTCTCTTATGGTCCGTGGGAGCCCCAATCATAGTCTATATGACAAACACATTTAAATTTCCAGGAATATATAACAAACTATTATTTTTTGATATATTCCAAATAAAACTATTTTTTGTTTTATTTTTTGATATATTCCAAATAACACTATTTTTTTAGCTCCTTTTATATTTATATGTTCCTAAATTTTTATTTTCAAATGTCAAAAAATTGTGTTTATTTAATTTTAATTATCTTTTTCTCATGCATATCTTTTTCTGCTGCTATGCATATATACATTGAATAGATAAAACATGCAAAGTAGGACTACTAGAAAGAACGGAAATTTCTAACATAGCAAGATGGATTATATAGTTTCACAAAATAAGTCGGACTCTAGAGGGCACATGTAATTTCTTGCATGGTTACCACTTGTCCTTCATGCTGCTTATACACTGAACAGATAAAACATGCAAAGTAGGACTACTAGAAAGAACGAAAATTTCGAACATAGCAAGATGGATTATATAGTTTCACAAAATAAGTCAAACTCTAGAGGGCACATGTAATTTCTTGATGGTTACCACTTGTCCTTCATGCTACTTGCCACATCCGTGCTGCAATTTTCATCTACCCCACTACTTTTTTCCCATCCATTTATATTTATCCCCAATTCAATGAGAAAGGGACCACGCTCATGCAACACTTGTTTATATGGATATTAACTCATGTTTCACAAAATATTTTCAATTTGTTTACACCTATTTCTTAGCCACCTCTACATAAAATGTGTAATCTTTACTTTATAATGATATAATAGCTTAGTTAAAATTACATTAAATTATTCATCTTACCTATTTTATAAATAAAATTACATTAAATTATTCATCTTACATTTATTTTATAATTTTAATTTATATAGAATTCTAAATCATATATTTGCACGTCCAAATTTAAGAAAACAAAAGGTATTAGTACTATTTTTTTTTACAATTTTAAGAGTGTTAAATCATATCTTTATATGTACAAAACTAAGTTGAGTCTTGCATTTAATTGTATTGTTTTATTTTTATAATTTAAGTTTATCTACCATAACTTGTTTATTTTAGTGATTTTTGAAATTTTATTTTTGTTTATATGTAAATTTAAAATTCTCTAAAATTTTTTATCAACTAAATTTATTTATAAATTATAGTTTTTTTCACTTATTACATTGAAATAATTTATAATAAATTATTATTGAATTTTTCTTTTAATATAACAAAATGTGCAATCTGATTTTAAGATCAACAATTTCTTTATATTTAAAAATAATAGGTAGAAATGATTATCTATCACTTTGTTTTGATGTATTCTAAATATTTTGAAAATCATTAACCATAACAAATAAATATATTTTATTCTTTTCATTTTTTATAGTTGTTTTTAAATTAATTTAACTTCGTATCTAAAATATTTATTAATCTATATTTCTTAATTTGTAAGTTTTTAAATTTAATTTTTCATTTAATAATTTATGATAAATTATTAATAAACTTATTTTCATAAGCTATATGATTTTAATGATCTTTTAAGATTAAGAATTTTGTATTTAATAAAAACAATACAATTATATATTTAAAAAAACAAATTTTAAATTTTAAAATATAAAAACACATTTTGTCAATAAATTATATTCTTATTTATCATTTCTAAATAAATTTATTATAATAACATGTCTCAAATTTAAAAACCAAATGAATTTATTATAATCACCTCTCTCAAATAAAAAAATTAAATGAACTTATTATAATTATTTTTTTCACATTAAAAAAATGTCCAAAATTATTATGCAATTAATATGGTGAATTAAGGCATTTAACTACCCACCATCATTGTGATTCATTTTTTTTAACTTGTTTTAAGGAAGGTTGAGGTGTTACAAGAAGGATTTGAACTGGTAATTAGATGGACACTAAACCCAGACTTACCAACTACCATGCTACCTGTAACAGATTTACCATAACTATATTACCATATAATTTATAACAATAAATTAAACATAATATAAATGGATTATTACCGTTTCAAAGTCCATTTACACAATTACAACAAATAAAAATCCATAAAAATACTTATATTGTATAATAATTTAAAAAAAAGAAGAAACATATTAGTATTCCAAGTCTCCCATTGACATTGCAATTTTAATTTGAATGAAATAAAGTAAAGAGAAACCATCCTTATATTTAATGAACTCAATTCTAATGTCTATACATCCCTATATTTAGGGAACTCAATTCTACTCTCTAAACGCATCACTTATATGGATCCTCAGATTTCTTCTTCCACTGATATGAAAGCAACGTTCTTAGCTTATCTCAAGGCAACGTTCTCAAATGAAAAGTCATTCAAACATTAATAAAGGATATTATATGAGTATAGAGAATAAGTGACTCTAGTAATGAGAAAAACAAAATTATATAATAAAAAATAATTTCAGAATATTTGAAAAACAAGGTAGCTAACTTATTTGCCATGGGTTCATAGCTTTTTTTTTTGTTTGAGTTGGCTAAACGTTCTATTTTTTGGGTTTTTTTGGCTGGAATCCTGTGATGTAAATTTGAACAAAATTGCTATTTTCTGTTTGTTTAAATTGCATTTTTGAATGCATAAATGGATTGAACATGACACTCATACAAACTTAGTCACTCAAATCTGCGAATCCAACCCTTCGTCACCAAATTTTAATTTTTTTTTACCAAAAATCAACCAAACTACAAAAAATAAAAAATAACTTTTAGAATACTACTTTATTTAGTCCCATCAAACATTGACGAGAGAGTTGATCATCCTCAGGTAAGCCACAAGCGAAGTAAAATATCTTCAACTTGAAATTCTGAATCTATGTGTTAGGCATCATGGCTGCCGAATGTTTGTTGTCCACTCGGAGACTACAGCGGCCATGCCTTTGTATGAACTTCCCCCTTCCTCCAACGCAGCGACGGCCTTTTCCTTCAATTCTCTGCCTCTCTCCCGTACTCTCGTGCAGCTTTCTCCTTCCATCAACTCCCTAACTACTCTCTCCACTTCCTCTCTCTTTACAAATCCATCGCCTTCCATTTTTACTTCAATCGCCACCTTAAACTCATTGACCAGCAAAAACCTGTTCATCTTCTGTTCCGCAAAGAGAGGCCAACAGATTATGGGCACTCCATGTGAGATGATCTCCAGCGTAGAGTTCCAACCGCAGTGAGAGATGAAACCGCCAGTGGATGGGTGAGAAAGAACAGGAATCTGAGGCGCCCACGAAGGAACAACAAGTCCTCGGTCCTGGGTTCGACTCTCGAATCCCTCGGGTAAGAGTTCGGAGATTTCTGTTTCCTCTACGGAGAGAAAGCTGCTGGATGGACTGCGCAGCACCCAAAGGAAGCGATGCTCGCTTGCTTCCAGTCCCACAGCGAGTTCGGTCACCTGCTCCTTGGGCAGAGTGGTTCCGCTTCCAAAGGAAACGAATAGAACCGACGAAGGGGGTTGGTTGTCTAACCAACTAAGGCAATTCGCCCCTCCATCGTTGTATTCAAGGGGCGACGAAGATATGACCGGCCCAACTGGATAAAAGCCGGGCATTCGATCAAAATCAGTGGGATTAATTATCTTTCCTCCCACAAGGGCTTTCATCGCTTCAGTCTCAAGCTCCTCGAATGTATTTATTAAAATCCCCGTGACTTCCCACAGGCGCGAGAGATGGTGCATGAACCAGTAAAACTCTTCATCGGACCTGTCCTGAGTGGGATCCGGCAGATCCCTGCAAGGGATCGGTAGGACGCCTGGTGCCTCAATTGAAAAATCTGCATCTTTAAACGAAACTTGAGTATTCGAGAGAAGCTTCGGAATGGATAGCATGACGGACAGCACAGAAGCGGTCGAAGTGAAGAATACGTAGGTGGATATGCAGAGCTCGGCGGCCACATCGATCATGGTGGAGCAGAAAGGATCAGTGATAAAAGCAGAGACGGGCGAGGCAGAGTCGACGAGGGATCTGAGAGCACTTTGAACTGATCCTTTCGATCTCTCCAAAAGCTTAGATAACTGAGTTACGATCTTCATATGTTCTGCGCCTTCTATCTCCACTTCCGGCAACTGGACGATGGTGATGTCGAGACCGGAGGACGCGATGCGTTCCGAGTAAAGAGCCATGAGGCGGGAGGAGAACATCCATTTGCAAATAATGAAGGTCACCGACAGCCCATGGCGGTCTGAGAGGCGCATGGCGAGTTCGGCGAGAGGGATGAGATGTCCCATTCCCGCGCATGGAAAGATGGCCACATGAGGCTTTGGGCTTCCCATGGAAACTGAGAGTAGATCAGAGGCAGCAGGGATTGAAACAAATAATAAAAACTGTGGTGAACAAGGAGAGGAGCCAAGCGGCTATTAATAAAACCCGAACTCATGGCTTGATCCAATTGTGCGTTCGGGTGATGGAAGGGCCATGACTCATGGCTTGATCCCTCGATTCTCATTTGACTCTCAGGATTGATAGTAACCAGTCATGACCATTTTTCACACATAGTTGAGTTGTCATTTAGTTTTTATCAAAACATTAAATTAAGTAGAAATAGGACGTCTCATCATATTGCTATAGACTTTTAGTGGGCAATCCTGCACATTACTAAGCAAAAGTTATTTTCAATGTAAATTGATTATTAACTAGCACAGCCACCATTTTTCACACATAGTTGAGTTGTCATTTAGTTTTTATCAAAACATTAAATTAAGTAGAAATAGGACGTTTCATTATATTGCTATAGACTTTTAGTGGGCAATCCTGCACATTACTAAGTAAAATGAAATGCACAACCAAATGAGCGTCTAGAGTCAGCGTACTAAATCCAAAGTTTAATCATTTAAACGTGGCAATCAATCATATAGTGCTACAGTAATTTCTTAATATGATTAGGTAAATGTTAAAAGGTAAACCAATGTCTTCAATTGTTAGCCATCAGATTAGAATTTTATATTAAAAGGTGATTAATTATGCTCATTATCATTATCTATTATTATTATTTTGACAACGGTTATAAATTTTATTATAAAAAAAGTTGAACTTACACAAAAACAACCAAGAGATATAGAGTTCCAAAAGAGACTTAGGCCTTGAGCCTTAGAGCTCTTCAAATGACTAGGAAATCCTTCTAAATATATATAAAAACTAAAAACTAGTGTTCTTACAATTTAACAAAGGAAAATAGTAAAAACAAAACTTTGCACGTCATGAACCTGATTCATGTCAGCTTTAACTTTGTATCTAGCCCCTCTGGATCGTTTCTTGTGAGATCCCTTTCCAACTGATGTGGGGTTGGCTATAGGGCTTCACAAGACACAACCGAACCTGTTGACGGGTCTGGATTTTGTCGAACTGGAGCATATGGAGGATGTCTCTGGACACTTATGTGAAGGGAGCAGATTTGTGTTGAGTGTTGGTTGATGGCGCGCAAGACTATGGCCAATTATTCATTCTTTTTTGCCTCTTGTTCTTGCAATTGATGGGTGCATTGGGCATTGGAAGCTCGCAGAGACTCCAATTCAGTTTGTTGATGATGCATCTGTTCTTGTAGCTTTTCCACCTTACATTCAGTGCACTCACAAGGGCTATGACTACGATGCCACATGATTGGAGCTATGTTGGTGCTAACGACACAGACCCAATGAAGAAAATGTTGTCTACAACCTACATAGAAAGAGCTAACTCGTTTATCCTGAGAATCCAAAATGTTGTGTGAATCCTGGCTGCAATTTGCATTATATTTCAAATTTGACATTACCAAGAGAGCCCAAAATTGATAGGGTGGCACCATACACAACAATGATGGAGTGTTGGGAGGAAACATTGCAAGAACTAGGAAACATGATGAGTCTTTGGTGTGAGATGAGACACCAATAGTGTCAGGAAATGAGAGACACTTCCACACTAATCCTAGTAGAAGAGAAGAATAATTTAATCAATAACGTAAATGACACAAGCAATCACCCAATACACCGAGACTTTACCCTGGAAACCCTTAACCGGGAAAACCAACAATCCTTGAGTGTTTTTTTCTCTTGTTGTCTTATTCAATTTGAATAAAAGGTTACATGTCTAACCTTGGTCCACACCTAAGACATAATCGACATCATACCCTCTTGCCTGTGCAAGAACAACCCTGTAGCCAATCCGGGTTACATCTACATGACCAACAACCTATGATTTACTCATGCATTAGCATATTTTACATTATATGCATTAACCTGCATTAGCCTCTATGGCCTTACAACAAGCCTCTTTATAGGCTTTACAATAGGAAAACCCTAAAGATTGGCACCCAAAAACGGTTACAGATCCATACAGATCATTGCCTACAAATCCCACAAATCTTGGGATTCTATTACAGTCGACTCCAAGTCGGATTACCAGTCGACCTTCATTTAGTCTCTAGTTGGTCGTCTCACGCCCACACTTCGACCTCTTGTTGGTTGACTTGTCATCGATATCTTCAACTTCAACTTTACCTAGTCGACTACCTCGAACTTCGAATTACTGTCGATCCACCTCGAACTTGACTGTTGTTGATCCACCACGACCTCTGACCGTTAGTCGATCTTCTTCAACTAGACTTTCACTGCAAAGAATATAACAACCCAACATTCTCCCACTTGTTGTCTTCTTTGTTGAAACATGAGATTCCTAAACTTTCGTTCACAGACCCAGGGCAACAATGCCCATTGGTGAGATCGGAAGAG
>CBVK0100746027.1:0-10819 GCA_900067695.1 Picea abies
GTAGAATAATATATTTTCCATGTAATAAAGGTCGACATTAGTTAATAAGGTCTATTTAATAAATATGAACAAGTCAATGTAAAAAGACCTAATAGAAGTTTCCGCTTCTAGAAAGATCTTCCTCTAGAATGTTCTTTAGAAAATAGAATTAGTATAAATAAGAGTAGGAGGCATGAGAAAGCTTTGTCTTGAGAATTATTGTAATAGAGCATGGCTTTGCTAGAGGCTGCCCCCTCGAAGAGGCAAGTGAACATTGTTTCCTATCAATAAAGGTATTATTTTTTGTTGTGGTTCTCTACATCTTATTGTTCTGCTGGTATTTTCTGCAGTATTTCATTTTCTGCTTAATATAATAGATCTGATACCTAACACTGATCTCCAGCCCGATTAGAGTCAATGTATTTGACCAAGGTAGACTTACCCCCATAAGTGTATTGTATACCAAACTGATATGTACCCTTACCATATCTAAGTATTCTCTACACTGCCAACCGATGACTTTCCTTCGACTCCTACATGCATCTCAAAGCAAGATTGACAAAGGTGATATTCAGTAATATTATCATTCAAATATAGAAGACTACCCACAATCTTTAAATAGAGGTGGAACTAGCGGTTAACACCAAACTGGAAACAGGTAGGGCAAGGTTTTTAGTCTTCCATGCTAAACCTTTTCAGAAGATCAAGAGCATACTTATGCTGTGAAATGACAATGCCATGATCAAGTTGCAAAAAGTGATGTCCAATAAAATAGTGCAGAAAGCCTAAGTCAGTTATTTCAAGTGTTCTTGTGAGTTTCTTCTTTATGTCAAGGATCATATCGATGCCACCGCCTGTAATAACCAAATCATCTACATATAGGAAAAGTATGAGGATTTCAACATTAGCATGTTTTACATAAAGATTTATATTTGACTGGCAATCAAAAACTTTTCAAATTGAAGGACATTTGGTGCCCTAGCAAGAGGCCAACTCCTTCACCTTTCCTGGTGTTCTCTTACTATTTGACCGGCCCTATGTTGAGGCTGACCAATGCCTAAAGCTCTAGAGTGTGTAATCGACCTGCCCTGTGTTGAGGCTGATCACTGCCTAAAGCTCTAGAGTGTCTAGAGTGAGCACGTAAGTTCCCTTCAAGAGGCACTCTTCTTCATGCAAGTGCGCCACTTCCATTTCCACCTTCCGCATTTGCACCTGAATGTATAAATACAGATAGGCACATATTTGGGAGCCATTGTGTCAACTAAAAATTGTGTTGTGTTGTGCACTGGTGAAAACATATTTATTCCTCGTTTTCCAAAGATGATAAAAATATCAATTCTAATCCATTAGCCATGTTGTAAAATTCCATTGCCCATGGGGGGATTCTCCTAAAAGGGCATACTTTCACCATTTTTTCTTTCTATCATCATCCATGGGTTCCTTTCCATCGCCCTTAGTAATTGTGTGAAATTCCACGGCCCATGGGGGGATTCTCCTAAAAGGGCATACTTTCACCATTTTTCCTTTCTATCACCGTCCATTGGTTCATTTCCATCTCCCTTAGTAAGTCACCACAAGCCATGACTACAAAGCACATCTTCCATTTGTTTGATTCCAAATATTGTAGTTTTGGCCTGTAAGCTTAAATGATGGGTTATGAAACCATGATGAAATCAAAGCAAAAAATTCATTTCAAGGAGTACTACTAGTCTGAGCAGGAACACAAAATGCAAGGGTCCCGTGTAGGAAAAAGAAGATTTCCCTCTGTATTTGAAAAAAAAAATCCTTGTGCAAGAAAATAACCAAAAAATCTGCCAGTTAAAAAAAAATATTAAACTCGGTTTTTCTCTTCTTTTTTTCTTACTTCTCAACTTTCATAGGTTACACCTTTTCATGAAGTTTTCCCTTAAAGGGAGAGGGCAATGTTTGAACCTTGATTTGCCCCCTGCCAACCAAATGCTTTTCCCAAGTATCCTACAACAGTGCCTTGCTAAAGGTTACAAGAGAAATTAATTGAGTTTGTTCTATCACCAAACACATAAAAATGAAAGACAAATTTCCCACTCATGCAAATCCAAGGGACCCTAACTAGACAGCCTTGTCAATAGGGTTACCTGATAAAGTAGCTAAACGAGTAAATATTTGCCAGAATACCTTGTGTGCACCATGTATTAGCAAGTTCAGCAAGTGGTGAAAGACTTTGAGATGCAATTAGTAGATAATTCTGACATATCAATTCTTGAGTCGGGTTTTATGTTGTTGCAGCTCAGGAAGGAACTCGAGATTTTGTTGCCTAAGGTCGTCAAAATTAGATCAATGACATCCTTGTAAGGGTTGTGCATAGTATAATATCTCTCACTCAACCGCTTGCCCCCGATGATGTGGTAAAGTTAGCCCGTTGGTGCATACAAAGGGGGTTGTTCGTAAACAAATGCCCCCACAGCAGGAAACAAACTTACACAAAGCAAAGGTAAAATCATCAAACAAACTCATGAGGGTCCAAAGACTAAAAGGAACCTCCACCCAAGGAGAACAGGGCATGGCCTGCTCCAACAGTTTAGAGATTATGCCCACAAACTGTCTATTATAGGCACAGACGGGGTCATGCTAAAGAAAACTCTTCAGACGTGAATTTTGAGCTGTCCTTCAAGGTATTCACCTCAACTAAATTTTGAACAGCCAACTGTGTTGTTAACGGAGCATACAATTGAGACCTATTTGAACTAGTTCTCCAAGAAATCTAAAAAAGCTTTGTGATCCTATACAGATTAAAGAAGCTAATGATTTCAATTTTCTGCTAACGAGCTTCAAGCATGAGCAGTCAGGGCTAGAGTCTTCACTCCTCGGTGTTAATACCATGTTAGAAGACACTAAACATGACCAAAAATAGAGGGACTCCACACCGCACGAATATATAAATGCAATGATACTACAGAGTATTATTTTTAATATATAAAGCAATAAGGAGAATGATGGAGATGAACAATTGAGGTTGTAGAACAAGAAATAGTCATCTATGTCATGGAGTTAAATGTAATCTTCTTTGAATCTGGTGAACATATGTTGACCGACTAAAACTCATTAAATTTTTCAAAAAACACAATATAGAAATAAAGATGCAATATTTGAACACTTTGAAAATAGAACTACAATGCATCAAACACATAAGAATACACCATAGATCATACACATAGAACAATGAATTGTAGTTTTTTCATTCGATGTCATCAAAACATATTACATAGATAAGATGATAGATGGGAATGCCAAAGGAAAATAAAAAATAGGGTAGAAGAATCTCATAGCTCATACTCCAAGATCTCATAATCAAAATCATAAGTACCACCACCACTGACACTAATATTGATTTCTCCGCCCTCCTTCAACACATCCACTCCACGTATTGCATTTGAGATGATCCCTCGAGAATATGACCATCATCAAAAGTGCTAAACTCTAGGACTAGTGCATTAAGATCAAAGTATTGATACTTTGAAAATAATTGACCAATGCCAACACACGGGACATTAGCAAGTGGCCAACGTGAGAACATGCATGCCTTGAGTCTCAAACATGCACAAGCACGTACCCTAATCAGGACACATGTCCCGTGATTGTCCAACACTCGGGGCACAAGTGTCTAGGTGTCTGAAATAGGGACAGGGGACATGTGGCCAAAGAGGAGAGTGTTCTGTGACTTAAGAGTGTAACTGAGAAACACTATTGTTCAGAAAGCTTACTGCTTTTCAACCACTCGACAAACATTATTGCTCACAAAGTTTACTGCTTTTCAACCACTAGACAAACATTATTGTTCACAAAGTTTACTGTTTTTCAACCACTAGACATGAAATTGGATTCACAAAGAAACTACGAAGTCTTTTAGCTAGATTTCTGAACCACGGTCTTTTGCAGGAAAAAACATATAGCCAGCTAATATCCAATGTCATCCAGCGTCATTTAGAATAAGAAAGCAGTGTGAGAAAAGGCAAAATATACAGCAAACTTGTAAGATCATAACACCAACCAAGCATATCGTAATTACTGGACTGAAAATAGAAAATGCATATATGACAAGAGGTGAACTAGCCAGATCAAGAGATCGACCAAAGGCTACAAAAGATCAACCAAATTGCCAGCACCTCAACTGATGCTATGAAAAAGATCAGCTAATGTTGCAAAGAACAATTACAGTCAACAAGCATGAGATATTACTTAAGAGGTGTGTTGTGATCCAAAGAATTGTGCATCTTGGAGTTACAAGATGTTCAAGGGAAAGAAATAATTAGCTTGGTGAAACTTGTCGACCATTTAGGCAGGAAGAGCCAGTGGCCATGTATGATACTCTCCGGAAATGTTTTCTATTATACATATAAAGCTTAGGCATGGCATATTCTGTCTTCTATATAACCAATCTACCAACTATGGGCTACACTTAGCTAACACAATGGCAGTTGATAACATGTAAACATCTCCATCATCTTTGTTGAGTCTTTGAGACATTAAAATTATCATGACGGACTTCAAATGCATCAATAGAACTATCAAAATAAAAGACTATTACCATGTTTAGCATTGCCTTGTTATGATTTAAAGTTTCTATTCTTTTGATATAAGAATTTACATATAACTGCTTTGCCAATGTCCAGACTCCAAACCCAAATGAGAATGATCAATACAATGCTCAATTTTTATTTCTCGTCAACTTAAATAATGCAAAAAATGTTTTTCCTGGTGCTGCTGCTGCCTGAAAGTTGACGGATCCGACACAAATGGCAAGTCTAATGTATTATAAAAGAACACAAGTACAATGAACTGCCCCAGAACAGATATTGCATGCCAAAGCTGGATGGGAAAAGGTGTCTCCAGATCTTTAACTGAATCAAATGGCATTCTTAATCTTGGATATGAACTGCTAAAAATTGATAACAGAAGCGGAACATAAATTAAGATAGATCAAGGGCGGAGAAGATATGACTTGCTCACATATCACTGCTATGAATCAGCATTTCCCTTCAATTTGAAATTGCTTCAAAACCAGCCAAAAATGAGAATTCCCAAGTCTTGTTTCAAGCTGCCGTATAACCAGTAGCAGAGCAAAAATTCATACTGCATCACACTGTTTTAGAATCCTTTCACATGGAATAATCTGGCTAGACATTGCAAAAGACCTTGCAAACCACTTGAAAAGTATTAAAATAAACAAACCTAACCAGAACAGCACCAAAGCTTTCCAGTTTGTTTTGCGGTAGATTCACTCTCTGCTTCCTGCAAAACGACTGTTTTTCCATTACTTATCTTCGATTCAAGTTTCTGTTCCTGGCATGACAATACTTTCCTACTCAGAATGTTGTAAATTTCTTTGACAACTGTTTGAAAAGCTAGTTGGACATTTGTAGAATCCAGTGCTGAGGTCTCGACAAAATATATGTTCTGAGCCTCTGCCAATGCTGCTCCTTCTTCTGTAGAAACCTCTCTGGCATCCAAAAGGTCGGTTTTGTTGCCAACTATTACTGTAACCACATTCATATCAGAATGCGCTGCAGAAAAATAGGCAGAAATGACTTAACCACATTCATATCAGAATGCGCTGCAGAAAAATAGGCAGAAATGACTTATCAATACAAAGAAAAATAGACCCAAAAAGAAAGATAATCAAATGAAATGCAGAAACAGATGAATAATTAAGGACCATGAGCAAAACAAAGGGAAATTGGGAAATTGCAATAAGAACAGAGGAAATCGAGAAAAATAAGATAAAAATGCATAGTGCAAAAACAAATAAATAATTACAGAGCATGGAACATCGATAAATGGTGGACTGATCTCAATGTTGAGCAGCTGATTAGTTTCGATTACTCAAAGTTCAGATCCCGATAAAGCACCTAGGAAACAAGGCAACCATTGGTCACCACCGGATATAGGTCCTTACAAATTGAAGTTTGATGGAGATGCAAAATACAACCCTGGAAAAGCAGGTGGAGAGGAACTATACAGAATGTAATGGGTGAAATTATTCTGACGTATGCATTGGGACTAAGGGAAATGTCTTAACAACGAGGCTGGATTTTGAACAATGGCTGAACTTTATATCTGCTTTTGAAATGGTTTGTATCAGCTGGGAGTTGAAGGAGATTCCAACCTGATAATTACTTGAACAGCTTGGTTCACGTTGTGCAAATTCAAAACAAGTTTAAAGAAATTAGAACCAAATCAAAAATGCTACAGAAAATATGGGAGAGAATCTGGAACCAGCTACAGTGAAAATTGGCCAAAGTGAAGAAAGAATGACAGAACAAGAATTGAATTTGAACAATTTGAACTCTTACTTTATTTCGAATAAGCAACAACCATGAATGTTGTATGGATTAGGAACGGAGAAGGCAATAGAAATACCAAAACTTCTCGGAAAGACTTTTGAGAGGGGAAACAAGATGGAAAAACACAAAAAGAACGGAACTCTCTTTTTAAATGTTAAAACTTACTGTGCAGTTCATCGAGCCACCGAGAAATATTGTCGAATGTCTGGCGCCGACTGATGTCATACACGACAAGCGCTCCCACGGCTCCTCTGTAATATGCCGAGGTCACGGCTCTGAAGCGCTCCTGGCCGGCCGTGTCCCAGATCTGTGCTTTGATCTCTTTGCCATCGATTTGCATGGTCTGTGTCTGAAACTCCACTCCGATCGTGGATTTGGAATTGGGATAGAACTCGTTCCGTGCATATCTTGCAAGTAGATTGGATTTTCCCACAGCAGAGTCGCCTATTAAAACGATTTTGAAGAGGTAATCTTCGGTTTGTTCTTCACCCGCATATGACATCATCTTAAAACCTAAAATGTATCTTCAATAACCAAAATCCACCGATTCAGGCCTCGACGGAGGCAAGAACACTACGGAAGAAACCGATTTTTTAAAGGCAGTCGATGATGAATTTATGTTAAAGATCCGAAAAGCAAAGTTCAAATGAGAAAACTTAGGGCTCGCGGCAACAACGGATGAGCAAGGACAATGAAAGACTTCGATATGAAGAAAACCATGGAACAAGTAGAAGCGAAAAATATTATCCTCAAGTATCAAAACTTAGCTTTATGAGCAAGGGATCCACAATATTGAGTAGAGAAATGGATTTTGAAAATTCTCAAAATAGAGAAGTCAAACTTCTATCAAGAGTCAATGAGAATGTGATCAATACATGTCCTAGGGTCTCCAGAATAACAACTCTGCTACGAAAAGCAAGAATCTTGATAAATTTCCAGAGAAACTGATTTTCCACATGTCCTAGGGTCTCCGGAATAACAACTCTGCTACGAAAAGCAAGGATCGTGACAATTTCCAGAGAAGCTGATTTTCCGTTAAAAATCAGGTCTATGCCGAGGATGCACCTCTTTATACAGTAAAGATCTACAATAATGACATATGTATTAAATAGCATACATCATAATAAAGCTGAATCTGAGAAAAATACAGAAACAGAAACTTCTCGACAGAAAGCAAAATAGACGCCCGACATTGGGGAAATGCAATGAACTAAAGCGCTAGAGAGCAATATCGGACATAAATATAGCACATTCACACACAATGCCGAAATTGTTCACAATTTTTTGTGATTAAATGAAGAGTAAAATAAAACAATGCCAAAAAAACGGAAGAAAAATAGCACACACGTTACCTGCAGTACCAGAAAACTGACAATAACAATGAGAAAACTCACAAAGAGCACTTCGAAATTCAATGTCCCTGTAAAGATTTAATTATTGTTGCCAGAAGCTTAAACAGAAAGCCAGTCCAGTGTGGAGTGGAGTGGAGTCATGAGCCACCTTTTCTTTAATGTAAAAGTTGCCAAATTCGCAGTGGGGCCGAGAAAAATTAAAGGAATAAATTATTTACTTACTGTCTGCAAGATCGGGCACGTATATCGAAGGCACGGAAGGCTGGTCTATAATTTCCCACTTTTGCGTGCCTTTTCGCACATTCGCTTACCAGTCTCTGCCTTGTTCCGTCGTCGTCAACAGCCCAGGTCAGAACACACAAAATGTGACGGAATAGACGCGAATCAGCGTTGTAACGATATTTTATATGTTCAGGACAAAACGCTTTTTCAGCATCGGTGCCCTCATGTGCTATGTTTTTTCTCCATGTGACTCCGGTCTAACTGCTAAATTTGGGGGAATTGTACAACAATGTTCTAGTTGGAAACCTTTCATGTGAGGGCTATTCTTGCTGAACTGCCAGCGGAAGATGCACGTTGGACGAGTTGGCCTAACAGACCGGACTGTGTGACCAAATATTGACAGCCCAAGTTGCATGTTTTCTGTAGGCATACATTGGAAATGCATGAAATCGCTTTGTGGATTTTGAGACGAATGCTTCATGTTTTTTATTTTTTCAAACTATGGGAATTGGTAACTTGTTAGTGTAGTCGAGGTTAGGTTTGAAATTAAGCTACGTGGCTGCCACTATAACCTAATATTATATCCATGTTTTGGCGAAGGTATAATGGATCTAACTGGGGGATGTATGATTCTGTTTTATAGGTTATTGTTAGCTTTGTGGACGTTAAAATCATTTTATTTCTTTCTTTCTAATGTATGTTCAAACACCCTACGTTTGGATAGTGTCTTGAGCAACTCTCGGCAACAATTTAGGCATGGTCACTTAACATATAGGACGAGGAAGCACCCTATGGGTGTAAAAGCCTTGTTGAACCAGATGAATGGAACACATTGTGCTTGGTGGCTACAAATTATATGGAGTTGTGTTGTGTGGAGATGAATGATTGGATTACTACTTGTAATACCATTCATGGTATTGGCTCTCGTTTGGGGCAAGTCAAGGTCCAACGTCAAAGGAACAGTCCACTTGAAAATGGATCCGGACCACCCAAAGGACTAAAGAGTAATCGAGTCGGCCACATTTTGATGAAAACATGGGGGTCAACCTATTTTAAGGAAATATAGATGAGCAATGAAGTTTGGGATAAAAAGAGGACTTATGCGTTCATTTGGAATTATGTTGGAGTTGGATGATTTGAGTTCACATGTTGTATGCATTGTTCAAAGTTGAACAAAATGGTTGAGACTTAACATTGAGTTTTGGGCAATTCACTTGTGAGACAAATTGGAATGGTTAGTGCAAACGTTGGTGCAAGTCACTAGGTTGTAGTGGACCGTTTTATGGAAGACAATTTGTCTAACGACAAGAATGTTGTAGCAAACATTTTTCTTGTGGCTTAGTTTGTAAAGGTGATTGTTTATTAACTATTGTAAGTGAACCTTGGTGGTTTGTCCTTGGTACACTTTCAACAGATTTAGACACCTTAGCTATTGTTGTTGTTTTATGGACTTGGCTATTAAGCGGTTCAAGCAGGATTTTCCCTTGCACTGTTGGGTATGTGTTATATTCTTTGCAAAATTGATATCATGTATTGAACACCGATATGGGAGAAAAGGGGGTTTGGGGGGTGTTTTGCACCCCCCAGTTGGGAGGGTTGTGGAGGTTCGAGAGCAAGAGCCCCTCAAACAAACAAACAAACAAAAAAAAAGTCAATTTTTTGGCGATTTTTTGTCTCTATTTTTGGCGGTTTTTTTGGCACAAAATTTTTTGTTAATGATTTTCTAATTCCGATTAAGGAATTAGGGTTGTTGACTAATCAAGGTCAATGGATTAGGGGTTTGGATGTCACGGGATCCTATATGTATATTGTATTGTAAACAATGAATATGATGAATAGAAGATTAGAAGTGTGGCTCTAAAGGGGTTGTTGGTTTTCCTAGTTTGTGTTTCCAAAGTAAAAATCTTTGTGTAATGTGTGTGTCCACGCCATTGTATTTTTTCTGTTTTATTAAGAATTTGTTTGCAGTAATTAATTGTACAAGGTTAAAATCTACATTTTGTATTAGAGCAATTATTGGCTCTAGGGGAATGCATTTGTGGTCAAGGGTTTGGCTCGGGTCTGTGATAAGCCTTGTCACAGTGGGAGATTTGTGGTATTGATTCTTCGAGTGAAAAGAAATGGCGAGTAGTTCGAAAATAGAGATCGAGAAATTTAATGGGCAAAGTTTTGAGTTGTGGAAGCTCAAGATGGAAGATCTGTTGGTGGACAGAGATCAGTGGATTGTGGTAGATCCATGTACTGTACCTACATGAACTTCAACATATGACTGGAAAAAGTTGGATCAGAAGGTGAAGAGCACAATACAACTGTGTCTCTCAAATTCAGTATTACTGAATGTGTCAGAGGAAGCTACAACCAAGAATTTATGGGATAAGTTGGGGAAGTTGTATCAGTCTAAGTCCCTAGTAAATAAACTATTCCCAAGAAATAAGTTGTATAACCTGAGGATGAAAGATGGAGACTCAGTGGCAGAGCATTTGAATGCCTTCGATACTGTGGTAAGTTAGTTAGTATCTGTTGAGATTAAAATTTCAGATGAAGATAAGTGTATTAGTTTACTGTGTTCTTTACCATACTTATGGGATAGTTTGGTTGTGGCCATAGGTAGTAATACAACTACCTTGAAGTTTGATGAAGTGGTTTCATCCTTGTTATTGGAGGAGATGAGTTGGAAGAATATGGAAGGACAGAGCATAGACGAATTATTTGCAAGAGGACACTCCCAGGAAAGAAATAGATCTAAGTTCTCAAGTGGGAGATCTAAGTCTAAGAGTAGATCTAAATCTCCGGGAAAGTTTTTAAAGGTATGTTGGAGATGTAGAAAAGAAGGGCACTACAAGCAACAGTGTAGATCCAAAGTTGAGAAAAATAAGGGATTTGAAGAATCTCCTTCTACAGAAGAAAAGACCTCCAAGGAAGAAGAAGGGGATGTGTACTTGGCTT
>CBVK0100746028.1:0-10818 GCA_900067695.1 Picea abies
GACGATTATATATATATATATATATATATATATATATATATATATATATATATATATATATATATATATATATATATATATATATATATATATATATATATATATATATAACAATAACACTAGGACCATTTCATTCTCTTGTTAAGTACATTTTCTTAACAAATTAGGGTTTTTTTTGTAGATCCCTAAATTCAATGGAGAAGAACTTCCTAATACTTTTCAATTTAAAACCCTTGATATGTGTATGAATTATATTTTTGAAATAACATGTGTTAGAATTTATATTTTTGAAATTTCCAAGCATGTGCGCATTCTTTAAGGGGTCGATTCTATGGAATCTTTCGTCGTTTGTTGAAGGTGTATGAAAACATGCCACTTGACCATTCTTTGTGCCCTATGGTAACCCACCATCTACTCGTATGTTAATTACATTAAGGTGTTTTCAAGGAGTGGTTTTATTATCTCGTTGAACTGAGGTTGTACGTTCGAATCTTGTAGTACGAATTCTGGCCAGTTGATTTTTCCTGATAGTCCGTTGTCTTTGTAATAGAATGAATGGTATTGGGACCAAAATTGTGTTCTTTTAGAGGGAAGAAATAAAGATTTATAGGGAAACTACCATGCATTACAATATCTACAACTCTTGTTCTTAAAATGGATATGCTTGAAAAAGGCCTTATATCAAGTTTAAAATTGATATGTTCCATCTTCAATTTTGACTTGACACACATTCTCAATTTTCCTCAATGAAAATTTCATCACAATAACCATCTTTCATTTTTTCTCAATATCATGTTGGAAAATGTCCTGATACAATCTTTATTTTATATTCGATACCAATTTTTTCGTCGATACAAAGTCAAATTTGGCCCAATGAGATGTTTCAAATTCACCAAATACTAAGTCTTATATTTGCCTAATTTGAGTGGAAGAGTGGTTGATTTTGGAGGGAAGTGATTTCTTATATATGCACACACATCCATGGAACTAAACACACAAACATGTGAATAATCACCTATGCAATCTTGTCATCAATCTTCAACATCCATGTGATCTTTTTAGTCCACCTCATAGTTCAATGACAATGAGCCTTACTCAACACATAGGTCAACCAGAACTATGGTTGTTTTTGCTTGCAACATAGATCAAAGTTTCAAGGTATGCAACGATGATCCTTTCAATGGAAATTTAAGAAGAAATTTTAGAGGAGGAATTGACATAGTTAAGATGTTATTTGGGTGTGGATATTGGAGGGGGGATCCTCAAGACCCTCTTAATAATATAGTGGTATGGGGTGACCATCGGAGTCGATGTATTGGTGAAGCTTCTTTTGGTTTGAAATTTGAGAAACAAATTGACAAGGGATTGTATGATTGTAGTTTTAGAGCACAAAATATTGTTATAAATTTAGTTACCCAAAACTTCTTCATCATATAAAGACTCTTGCTAATCCTAAAGGTCTTTGTGCTCTTTCTCATACATCCAATGGGTGGGTTATGGGATGCTTTGGATTGCATTGCAGGCAGGTTCATGTTGAACAAAATGGTTTGAAAATAATAAAGTTTATAGCAACACATGACTTGAGCATGATTCTCTCTACTCTAACACCAAATGGGAGGACAAAGATACATATTGTTTGTTAGATTGTCCCCTAGATTAAATCATTAGCCTTCTTGAGAGTCACAAGGATGAGATTCATATCCATTATTCCTTCTCTATTACACGCTATGAAATGTGACCAAGTTATTAACATAATGAGCTTTGAGTGGGTCCCCTTCAGGCATAAAAGGAATCGTCCCGCTCGAAGCATGTGTATTACCCATTGAAATCACAACAAAAGGAAGGATGGGCAAGCACAAAGAATGACCTTGATCTATGTATTAACGTCAATGGAAACTTAGAGATCTAGATCCCTTATAGGATCATGTTGATTCCATGAGTTATTTTCCAAAAAAAGTTGATTTTCCATACCATTAAGACAACAAGGAATGTCTTTACTAATTTGAAGGAAAACAATGGATGCTCTAAAAAGGTAGACAAGCAAGTGGAGAGAGGAGTTATGAAAGAGAATTAGGCAATTATTTAACAATTTAATGGGAGCATATATGAATATTTTGATGCACTGGATACAGAAAAGGAGAGTTTTGGTGACCCTAAACCCCAACTCCTTAAGAAGCTTTATATATCTACTTGAATAGGAAAGTGTCTTCAAAGACACATTGTGAGTGAGGTTGAAGGACTCAGAGTTGTTGATTCAGGACCAACTGAAGAAGGAATATTTTGTAGTGGATCAAGTTGTATTTCTTATATGATTTTCTGATAGAAGGGCATACGCTTCCCTATTCAATAGGCCCTTTCTATAGTATCTTCCAAGGGTTTGAAAAGTAACAAATACTAGCTCAAAAAATCGCTCCCATGCTGATATCCCTTATACTCTATACTTTTTCACAACCCCCAACTCCTTGATGTCAACGACTCTTTTTTCTTATGTTTTTTGACATTTCCTCCTTAATGCCAGTGACTCTTTTCTTTTATGTTTTTCGGACTTTCCTCCTTAATGTTAGTGATTCTTTTTATGTTTTTTCGTCTTTTCCTACTTTATTATGAGAAATCTTGTGCAAGAAATATAAGTATGATATGTCTATCTTGTAATATCTTAGAGTTCCTTTTATAATTATATGATATCCTAGTTCATCTTATCAACCACTTATCACTGATCTCAGTCAAAATACATCACTCACTTTATGTTGTGCAAATGGTCACAAACTCATCTTTTACTCCCACCTCGAGACATTTAATAGAGACAAATTTAGTACCAAAATTTTCATTAAATTTTATCAAAAACATGATTAAGACCACATTGTTAATCTTCTTCCTCTGTGTAAGGAGCTCAAAGAGATTTATTTCACATTATTTGTACTTGAGTGACTACTAAGGGCACATAGGCTCCAACTTTTATAGATTCATCTACCTTATTATTTTTGGCAGTGAAAACGAGCAGTTACTCGAGCTCAAGAGTTTGAGGTATTGTGGATTAGGGTTCAAAACAATGGATCATATTGCCTATTATTTATGGTGTTCTCCAAATTGAGTTGTGGATGGTGATGAATAGGTCTCATGAGTTTCCATTGGATAAAGACTAG
This sequence comes from Picea abies, assembly GCA_900067695.1. Lineage (NCBI taxonomy): Eukaryota > Viridiplantae > Streptophyta > Pinopsida > Pinales > Pinaceae > Picea > Picea abies. Next base: position 3,144 of record CBVK0100746028.1, read on the forward strand.
TGAATTAAATTCTAGAATTTGAGGTTTGGGGGATTAGGGTTTGAAGCAGTGGGCTGGATTCCATTTCTTTATGAATTTCTACAAAATGAGTTGAGGGTCATCTATCAGTGTCCTACTAATGCATGACATGTATTGGATTTTTGTCTTGTTGACTTTCATCCTTCCTCTATGTGTTAAGCCCTGCCACAATTATGTTTTTTTCTTCTCTTGTTATAGTTTTCTTCCTTTTTCGTGAATCTTTCCACTCCTAAATTGATTTTTCTTACCATGTGTCCTTGTAATAAATGAGGCATCCTCTTGTATTTATTAGAGGCTGCCTTTCTCCAGTAGTAGTACCCAAAACACTATCAACAAGTAGGTCGACACACTACACATGTAGGTTGGTTCTCTTGATGGTTTTGTTAACTTGTTTTGATAAATTTGCCCAATACTAACTTTCAAATTTTCCTAATCTTAGTGGAAGAGTGGTCAATTTTGGAGGGAAGCGATAATGAAAAATACAACCTATGTCTTGCTTTGAAAAAGAAGACTCACCCATGTCACTTACACATTTAAAATTTGCGTCCTTGATAACTACTCCACCCCTGCAATTCTCTAGAACCATAGGGGAGGTCACAAAGTTATATATCCTTCTATGTTTTGAACATAATTCTATACATGTTGTTATCACCATAACAATTATACATGAAAATCGAGTTTCAGATTTAGCGATGTAAAGACATGGCGTGATTTGGAGGTCCAGGCCATATGTGGCGGCATGCAGACAAATATAACAGAGGCGCAAGAGGTGGGACTCGAAAAACCGTCAATCTTGAAGCAGCCCATATCAATGGCTAAGGCACATATCGGGAATGAAGCAACACGAAAGATAACTATTCAAAGGCGGGCCAGGGAAAACTACCGCGGTTTCATCTGAGGACACGTGGTGCCCTCAGAGGTACATCAGGGCAAAAAGCAGTCTGCCTAAAACCATTTTCCCAAAAGCCCCGATGTCATAAAACCGTTTTCCCAAAAGCCCCGATGTCACATGTTCTAATACATCAAATCAACAATTCGTGTGGGGGAGGGTGACGGCTGGTCAAATCACCTCATGCCACTGATTCAGGTACTTCAAGTCCATGCAATGTTAGGTGAACGTTGTCAGATAACTAAATTAAAGGCTAATCATTCAAAATGGATTGGCCAAGCATGATAAGCCAATGTGCCTGCAAGTGATGTTGTCAGAAATTCATGATTAGAAATCGATGACTGCCGATCTTCAAAATATGGGTGGCGTTCATAAGTAGAGCAATCTCAAACATGACCTACTTCCTTGTTTCTGTAGAGCAAAGAAAAAAAAATATTGTTCTTTGCAAAATCGAAAAACATGGATGAAGAAAATCAAACAATATCTAGTAAAACAAGGTTTTCAACTAGCATGGCAAGTTTATCAATGAGTAAAAAAAAAAATACGATTGCATGGACATTAGTAACAAAATTTCATATTGATCCTGTGATAGAGCCAGAATCAGAGGTTAGATTAAATACTATCATGAGGGATCTAATCATCAACGAACACATGGACATATTCTACAAGTGAGCAGTGAAGAAGAAGTGGATCAAACGACAGAAGGAAAAAATCAGAGATGAGGCAGTTGAAAGCGATGGGAAAAATCAACCAGTCTGGTTGAACACTCTAAAGGAAGAAATCGCCAAGCTAGAATAAATTCTCAGGTAGAATTGAGTACATTCCAACAAATTTTGGACATGTGGCGTTCAAATAAAAAGCTTCAGATATGTCAAATGTATTCGTAACAATCCCTTTAAAGTAGGAGAACTGTCATTATACACTAATCATTTTTGTAACTTACATATATTTTCAGAATTATGGGGAAGTTTAATCATTTTGAATCCCACTGTAAATCCTCTATATATATATCAGCTCGAGGATATATAGAGGGAAAAGAGGGAGCTTCCCTTGTAGCGGGAAGGTTTTGCAAAATCATGGAGCTAAACTGAATATATAATGTAGAAGCGGTTGTCGAACTATTTATGAAAAGATTCTAATTGGCCATGATATGAGCTTTGTTTCCTTTTGTAGTATGTATTTCTTGTGTCTCTGAAATCCCATTCACAATTTCCTCTTTTAAATTGGAGCGATAGAAGTCTATAATTTGTCTGATGATGCTCTAGAATTAACAATTTAAATTCATGTGATTCTCTTCTTAACTAGGCCACAATTCATTTAAATATGCTCTGATGTAGTTATGTGTTCTTCTTTTCCTCTGTTACCATACAAATTTTCGATTTAAACTCAAACTCATTACCTCATTTAGCCTTTTCCTCTTGATAGTTTCCATGATTTGTAAATGCATTGTTCATTTTTGACTCCATAGCCCAAATGCCACCTCTTTTCTTTCAAAAAATCTATAACACTCAACATATCTAGCCACTAGTATCCAAAGAAATATCAAGTGACACGAGATAACCCTCTCTGATTTTAGAAGGCTAGTGCCTCATCTCTCAAGATGGTTGAAATAGTTACCCCTATCCTCTACTTTGACAGCCAAGCAGATTTACAAGGTGCTAACATTCTGGCGTCGTTGCCAGGGATGAAATTGAAAAATTCTCCTTGGGAAAGAATGACATATTTCAGTTCTAAGGTCTGAGAGCAACAGACACTTAGGCACATATTGAATGTATTTCTGCTTTGGCAACTCCACACATCAAAAATCAGTTTGAAGGTGATTCCACTGGTAGAAGAATCCATAAATTTTCAATGGTGAATCCACTCTCAATGCAGAATCCATCTTCCAAAACATTATTGGTGACTCTAGACAAACTTCAAATATAATCTGGAGACTCCACTGGAATATGAGGTCCGTTGACATAGATGTGAAGAGGCATCATGGAAGAAAACATGTACTTAAATTGGGATCTCTTCCAAGGCATTTTACTATTTTTTATAAGTTGTCTATGGTCCTTTCATGAAAATTCTAGACAATTTTTTCTTTACTTGCTGCATGCAAATGATGATCACGACAATCTTGAAATTATATATCCTCCTCTTAAAATCATACATGTATCCCCTCAATTTATCACTGATTTTGATAAAAATATTCCATCTAAGACAAGTGATAACCATGATCAAGTTGATGAGCCCCATAAAGACAAGGCTGATAATTCTCCCCATGTACTTGGTCTAAAGTCCTCCAAGACCCAACATAGATACATACCCTTGAAGCTACCCCAAGTCCTCCACAATTTCCCTCCAAAATACTATGAGTATCTACCTGTGTTTGATGGGGAACCTGATGCCATCTCAGCTGAAAAACACATTCAAGGGCTTGATCATTTTATAGATCTATTTGAAATTGACCATGATGATGTTTGTATGAGGGTCTTCTCTCAATCCTTGAAAGGATACACCAAAAATTGGTTTAAACATTTGCAACTAGAGACAATTATCTTATGGGAGGAATTGAAGGATGTCATTTTAAATTTTGGGGGCAGGAAGAAGTATTTTCAACTTATAGAGTTTTATACCTTGAAAAAGCATAGCAATGAAGCTATTTATATATACAGTAGAAGGTTTTCCGATATCTATTACAATTTTTCCAAATAAATTCAACCCGTTGAAGCTTCTGCCATGCTCCATTATGCAACTACTCTTCATTCAGATTTGTCTTTTCTCTTAATGGAAAGAAAACCTAGGTCTTTACAGTGAATGTTTGATTATGCCCAGGAGATTCAACATAATATTCAAGCAGGTGAATATAGCCAAAACAAGGCGATGGATATTGAAGAGTATGAAAGTAAACATGAACAAGAAAAGGTTGATTTGAATCTTGAGCAGAGAGTTAATAATATCATATGCCCCCTTGAAGTTTTTAATGCCAATGATTTTGAAAAAAAAATATACTCCACTTGTTAAAATAAGAGGTGTTGATTTAGCTTCTAATCCACCCCATGATAAGTAAGGGGTTGATTGTTTTATGTATTCATTTGTAGACAGTCAAGAAGATGAGTTTGTAAATCATCTTGTTGAAGAACAGGTTGATGTTCCAAATTTCTTCTTGTTAGATGATATTGCAGATCTTGTTGATTTGCCTATATATGAAAAATATGAAGAAAATTGTGATATTGAAAACGTTCATTTTCAACAGTGCAGTGAGATCAATCAACCCATATATCATAGTTACAAAGAGAAAAGTATTGGATTAGCTAAAGAAAATTCTCTTCCTTTATGCTTTGTTGGATTTAAATTGTTGAAGTAAAATTCTAAGATCATTATTGAGGCAAATGAATGTGTGTTGATGCAAAATCACACTAAGCAAATGGAACAAATTGACAAGATATTGGAACACTCTTCTCATGTGTTTGATGACCTTAGTACTTGTTATATAGAATATCCCATTAATTCAAAAATGCAGCCATTGGTCGAAGATAAAACTGAAAATGAGCATGTTCAGCAATCCAAAGAAATTGAAAAATGTGCCCACAATGAAAAAATTGAAGGTCTTGAATCAGGTGAGAAAATCTTGCCACTATGTTTTGTTTCTTTCAAATTACTGAAGAAAAATGTTTGTAATGTCTCAAGTTAGAAATCATCCAGGCATGATGGTAAATATGAAGAGAAAAGTGGACTTGCAAGTAAAGAGTATCTTCCATTATGCCTTTCTTCCTTTAAATTGCTAAACGAAAATCAGGAGATAACAAAGCAAGTAGGGAAGTTTTATTACATCCACGGTGTTATTGTTTTACATGAGGAGATTTCATCAATCAAGAAGGCCAACAACATTCTCATACATATGATAACCATGTTGTTGATCACATGGGAGTTTATTTTAGCTCATATCTCCATCCTATGCTCAATTACCACCAACTTGAAAAAGAAGAGGAAGTTGATCAAGAAATTGTTTCCAAGGGTCATTTTCCTACGCCTGAAACTAATATAGACATTCAACGATGTTTCTAGCAAGAAAAAAAATTCCAAAGTTGTCTTTCTTCCCCTGAGAATGACGTGGTGGTCTAATTTCTAAATAGCCTAGACACAAATGAGGATTTTGAAACTACATCTATGGAGACTCCAAGCAGAAAAGAAACACTTGTGAAGGAGGCATGTCCCTCTATCTTGACTCCTGAAAAGGAAATATTCTTTCATATGATTCATGATCCCCAGACACATTATATGGAAAAGGTTTACAATCAGAATCTATAAATAATAGTGGATTGCCACAAATCAATGTCTGTATCAAGCATGAGCCTTCTTAGACCAAATGATGTTCTACAACCATGGTTGCCTTGTGAATCAAGCAGTTCTTACTACCATACTTCTCAGCGAACCTGTCAGTTTCAACAAGTTAAATCACTTGAAAATGAAAACTATGGTGGAAGGAGAGAAAAGTGATAGCTTATTTATGCATGTTTTAGAAGACCCATTTGCGGTCTTGTTAGAGGAAGTGAAAAGTCCAGGTGCTTTTAATTTTTTAAGAATCTGACTTATGGATGAAACTTTGAATGAATTATCGGCAATAAAGCTTTGGCGAAAGAAAGTACAAAGAAAATGAACGGTGGATAGAATGTTGTCATGGCTACATTGGAATTATGATTTCACTTGATTGACATTCCTTTTCAACATTCAGGGTAGGTAGCAGTGTGAAAATAATCTTGTTTGTCAAGCATTGTTTTAAAGTTTTAGTAGTATATACAGTTAGATTCTAGCGGTATTTTGTTCAGCATCCAGTTGAGAGCAGTTTGCCAATTCAGTTTTAAAATTTGACGTTCAGTCTCCAAGACATAATAGGATACACGCACATTCTTTGAAAGCAGCCCAACGTAGGAGGCACCGGGTCTACAGTTATTTGCTACCTCACAGGGAGGATAAAATCCCCAGTTGGAGCCTATGTTATCACCATAACAATTATACAAGAAATCTGAGTTTCAGATTTATTGGGGGACTAAAACGATGTAAAGACATTGCGCAATTTGGAGGTTCAGTTCATATGTGGTGACATGTAGACAAATATAGAGGGAGCAAAAAGAAACGATCCAACAAACCGTAGATGTTGAGGCAGTTGACACCTGTATCGGGTGGTGAAATAGCATGAAGTTTAATTATGCGAAGGCAGGTTGAGGAAAACCACCGCGGTTTTATTCATGGATGCATGGCACCCTCAGAGGTACATTGGGGCGAAAAGAAATCTACCTAAAACCATTTTCCCAAAATCCTTGATGTCATGTGTTCTAATACGTCAAATCAACAATTCGTGTGGGGGAGGGTGATGGCTAGTCAAATCACCTCATGCCACTCATTTAGGTACTTCACATCTTTGAAATGTCAAGTGAATGTCATCAGATAACTAACTCAAAGTCTAATCATTCTAAATAGATTGGCCAAGCATGATAAGACAACGTACCTGCAAGTAATCTTGTCAAAAATTTATGATTAGAACTCGATGACTACCGATCTTCAAAATATGGGTGGTGTTCATAAGCAGAGAAATCTCAAACAGGACCTAGTTCCTAATTTCTGTAGAGCTAAGAAAAACAAAAATTGTGTTATTTGAAAAATTGAAAAACATGGATGAAGCAAATCAAACAATATCCAGTAAAACAAGGGTTTCAACTAACATGGCAAGTTTATGAATGAGTAAAAAAGAAAAGATGATTCCATAGATATTAGCAGTAAAATTGCATACTGATCCTACAATACAGCCAAAATTAGAGGTCATATTAAATCATGTCATGAGGGATCTAATCATCAATGGACATGTGGACAGACTCTAGAAGCGAAAAGTGAAGAAGAAGCAGATCAAACGATAGAAGGCAGAAATCAGAGTTGAGGTAGTTGAAAGCATTGAGGAAAATCAACTAGTCTATTTGAACACTCTAAAGGAAGAAATTGCCAATCTGGAATAAATTCTCAGGTAGAATTGAGTACATTCCAACAAATTTTGCACATGTGGCATTCAAAGAAAAAGCTTCAGATATGTCATACATGTTCGTAACCATCCCTTTAAATTAAGAGAATTGTTGTTATACACTACTCCTTTTTGTAACTTACTTATATTTTTAGAATTATGGGGAAGTTTAATCCTTTTGAATCCCATTGTAAATCCTCTATATATATCATCCCGAGGATATAGAGAGGGAAAAGAGGGACATTCCCTCATAACAGGAAGGTTTTGTAAAATCATGGAGCTAAACTGAATATATAATGTAGAAGTGGTTATCGAACTGTTTATGAAAATATTCTAATTGGCTATGATATGAGCTTTATTTCCTTTTGTAGTATGTATTTCTTGTGTCTCTGAAATCCCATTAACAATTTCCTCTTTTAAATTGGAGAGATAGAAGTTTGGAATTCGTCTGATGATTCTCTAGACTTAGCAATTTAAATTCATGTGATTCTCTTCTTAACTAGGTCAAAATTCATTTAAATATGCTCTGATGTAGTTATGTATTCTTCTTTTCCTCTGTTACCGTACAATTTTTTGATTTAAACTCAAACTCATTGCCTCATTTAGCCTTTTCCTCTTGATAGTTTCCATGATTTGTAAATGCATTCTTCACATTTGACTCCATGGCCCAAATAACACCCCTATTCTTTCAGCAAATCTATAACACTCAACAAATCTAGCCATTGATTTCCATAGATATATCAAGTGACATGAGAGAGCCCTCTCTGAGTTGA
>CBVK0100746029.1:0-10818 GCA_900067695.1 Picea abies
ACGATGCATGTCTACATGATCCATTCCCTACACCCTTTACCGATGAAGTTCTCAATAATGTAGGAGGACAGGAGGTCTACTCATTCACAAATGGGTTTTCAGGGTATCACCAAATCAGAATTGATAAGGAAGATTGACATAAGACCACATTTGCAATAGAGTGGGGTTATTTTCAGTACACAGTGATGCCCTTTGGCTTGAAGAATGCACCAGCCATCTTTTCCAGGGTGGTGGTTGAAGTATTTAACGACTTCTTACACAAGTTCTTGGAACCTTATTTTGATGATTGGAATGTCTTTAGCCTACTGAAAGACCACATTGAATGTTTGAGATTGATGTTAGATAAGTGCAAGTAATGTTAGATTCCCCTGAATCTGAAAAAGTGTATTTTCTTTTCACCCTTTGGAGTGTTGTTCGGGTACATTGTGTGTAAGAATGGATTGTTGGTGGATCCTTCCAAGATTTCCATCATTGTTGATCTACCTCCTCCAACCTCAGTTAGACAGTTGCGCACTACATTGGGGCACAATGGATACTATAGGAATTTTATTAAGGGATACGCACAGATAACAACACCCATGGAGAAGCTCTTAAAGAAAGATAGCAAGTTCCAATGGACAGAAGAATGCCAGCAGAGCTTCAACACACTTAAATAGAAAATGGTCACTGCCCCCATCTTGGTTTTTCCAGATTGGAGTAAGGAGTTCAATGTTCATGTTGATGCTTCATCCATTTCATTAGGAGGATTTTTAGCACAGCCGGGTGCAGGAGACATTGACCACTCTATAGCATTTTCTAGCAGGAAGATTTCTACAGTTGAAAGGAACTATACTACGACTGAAAGAGAAGGCTTGGCTATGGTATATGCATTGCAGAAATTCAGACACTATTTAATGGGAGGACATTTTAAGATGTTCACTAATCACTTTTCATTGAATTACTTAGTCAAAAAGCCAGTGTTGGGGAGAAGAATATGCAGATGGATACTACTATTCCAGGAGTATGATTTTGAAATTGTGGTCAAGCCAGGAAGAATGAATAAAGGACATGATCACTTATCCAGGTTGTAACATGGAGAGGAACCTACCAGTCTGGAGGATACACTACCAGATGCACAGTTGTTGGTCATCATAAAAGTCGATGATCACTTCGTCGAGATAGTTTAGTTCATGTCCATAGAAATGGCACCTCGCAAGTACACAGACATTCATAAGAAATAGTTGGTAGTTCATGCATCCGACTTTCAAATCATAGCTAGACAGTTGTATAAGATGGGGACCAGATGATATCTTGAGTAGATGTGTTATGGAGGTAGAAAGACCATTGATTCTTGCATAAACACATGAATGCATTGCAAGAGGACATATACAGGGAAAGAAATAGCGTAGAAGGTTCTCAGAGCCGGCCTTTGGTGGCCTACTTTACATAAGGATGCTAAGGAATACTAAAGAGCCTGCAATGTATGTCAAATAGTAGGAAAGCCTTTTAGAAGGGATGAAATGCCTTTAGCACTACAATTAACATTACAAGTATTCGAGAAATGGGCCATTAACTTTGTGGAACCTATTAGTCTACTAGGAAGGTGCACAGGAGCTAGATACATTCTTACTGAGATAGAGTATTTGACCAGATGGGAAAAAGAAAGAGAAAGTAATGACTTTAGTGCAGCCACAGCTACCCAGTTCATCTTTGAGGATATTATAACCAGATTTGGATGCCTAAAGATCGTTATGAGTGACCAAGGCACGCACTTCATCAATAAAACTATTGAAGCCTTGACTCTAGAATTTGAAGTTCACCATCAGAAGAGTACTCCATACCACCCACAGGTGAATGGTATAGTTGAAGCTTTCAATAAGATATTGTAGATAGCATTGACTAAGATTGGTAGTGTTAACAGAGATGATTGGGATTTAAGAATTCCAACAGTATTATGGGATTATAGAACTACTTGCAAGAAGTTAACAAGAAAAACTCCATTTAAGTTGGTATATGTCTTGGAAGCAGTGGTACATATGGAATACTTAGTTCCTATTTTAAGAAGTACAGCATTTACAGGTATGGATAACACCGGCGTTGTTCAAGACAAGCTTGCAAAGTTACTAGAACTGGAGGAAGACAGGTTCATTGCAGGATTTCATCAACAGGTACAGAAAGAAAGGGAGAATGATTATCATTACAGACACATCAAGAGGAAGGCATTCAAGCAAGGAGATTTGGTATTTTTATATGACAGCAAGTTCATGAAGCATCCATGGAAGTTCAGGACACATTGGCTAGGTCCATTTGAGGTTGTCTATGTTATATAAGGAGGAGTTGCAAAGTTGAAGACCCTTAATGGAGAATGGAAAGAAGGTCTGGTAAATGGGAGCTAGTTGAAATTGTATTTTGAAAACCAACTTCCTCACAGCTCTCAGTAAAAGCATAAGGAAGAAGGTTCTAGGTACCAGGTGCAATTGAAACCGGGTACCAGACACAAAAAAGATAGTATGCACACAATAAGGAGGGACAAAGAAGAAATCGCAGGCTGCTTCACATAGCCTGCAGTCGAAGTAATACAAACGGTTCAGTCTTACAGTGACTCGGGATGAGTCACATGTGCGTTTTGGGGGCCTATTGGCCCTTGGTTAGGTAAGGAAGCGAAGACTAAGGAAGAAAGGTGAAGTACAAACTACGCGGAAGGCACATAAACCAAGGAGGGGTTGAAGTGGTCAAAGAAGCAGAAAATAAGGAGAGAAGTTAAGGAAAAGCTATCTGTTAGAAGAGAAGATCGAGGAAGACAAATAAGCAAAGAAGAGGGATCATGGACAACTCAACAAGTGGAAAAAGACATCAACGAGTGCTTTGGAGCACCTTGAGGAAAAGAAGGAAAGATACGTTGGCGAAGACCTTAAAGAACGGGTCAAGTTGACCTAGGTTTTAGGTACCTAGGGTTTTGGATCTAGGGTTTTTGACACCAAGAATTTTTCTATGTAATGTATAAATAAAGGTCTAGAAGACCTCGAAGGTTTCATTCTAAGAGGATTCTTTGATACTATGACTATTGTTGTTCATTGTTGATTATGGTAGTTGAGAGTAGTATCGAGTCTGTATTGTAAGATCTTCAACTGGGTGTGAAGATCGACCCTACAACTGGGTATGCAGGGAGGGGGGAGAAAGAGAGAAAGAGAGAGAAATATGCAAGATAAGTGCGCAGATATAACTATATGTTTTCATATAATATATCAAGAAACACAGTTATGTGGACATAGTCATAGGGAGAGGGTGAACCACATATATCTTGTTGTTTTTTGTGATTGATGCTGTGTTATTTATCACCTTATATACTATTACTGCATTATTGTGTTAGATCATAGATATAACTTGCGAAGTAAGCTTAGGAAGAGTAAAGAATATATTGATTTTTGTGTGTTGTTGTCCTGGATCCACTTTTCATTTCCTCTAGTTGTAGAGACACGTGTCTTGCAACCCCCTATTGCTACTTCGGGTGAGACTGCATCTGTTCCACAGGTGCTGTCGAAAGGGCTAGTAATTAGGGCTTGTTGGTGCACTATAAGAGTTAAACCCTGGGTCTTCCCCTGTGCCAACAAATGGAGGGAATGTCAAGGTGGTTTCCATCAAAGACATAGATTCAAAAGTGTATAGAAGAACAAGAGAGGGACTTTGTCGAAGATCAGAACAAGAAACCTAACATTAGTATAGAGGATTGGCTGGGAATGTACATCTTTACCGACATACACAAGATTTTCTTTGTTGGAGTTCATAAGGAGCTATATGAGTGGTTAGCCAGATTAGAAGATACCTAGTTTGAGATCAAATCTAGACCACTTGTGGTTTGGACAATGACGTTGATCAAGAAGGTCAAGAGAGTTGAAAACATTGTGTCTAGAGTAGCGAATATATTGTTTGATAGTACTATTGGAGGGTACATTACTGAGTTTTCCATTAACAGAGTTGAGTCATATAGTTAAGAAGAGAGGTATTTCTTTAAGGTGCCTAGAGGAAAGTTCCTACACTTCTTGAAGTTGAGGATTAAGATGCTATCACATGAGAAGAATATCCTAAAGATACAGTGAAGCTAATGTTCAAGAATTTAGACAATGACAGTGACATAGAGGCTAGACACACGTGCAGTGGGAGACCATTCAGAGAGGTTCCTGTTGTGAACGTATTTAAGAAAAATTATGGAGACAAGGGATTCTATAGTGGAGAAGAGGAAGATCTAATAGACAAAGAGAATTCAGATTCTCTAAGAACAAAGGACTTACAGACCAAAGAACTTCATTGAGGAGACCTAGAAACTTCAGGAACTACACCTACTGTCAAAGTAAGTACTATTACTCCTCCTGTTTTTTTAGAAGCATTAAGTAACTAGAGTAACCATAGTAATCAAAGTGGTCATAGTATTGTTACAGGTAGTTCATCACATACTCAGTCGAGAAACCAATGAAGATATATGGAAGATGAAATGAGGTTACCTATATTTAGAGGAGATGGATCTCAGTTATGAAGCTGTTGAGAGAACTCAGTTTAGTAATACCTTGAGGGATCATGTTCTTAATTGGTATATGAACTTTGTTTCAGTACCTGGATAGACTAAACAATTGAATGCAATCAAGACTGCATTGAGTGCAAAATTCAAGAAACCTAAGTTGGAGTCACAGTGCATTACAGAGATGAAAGAAATCAAGTAGAAGATAATTGAACCTGTTTGGGAGTTTGATCAGAGGTTTAAGACTCTAACATGTCGTTTGAGTTTTCAGATTCCATATGAAAAGAATAAAGAATGTTTCATTGCTTCTCTCTTTCCACATATCATAGTTCCTCTGATGCAATAGAAAGTTGTTTCATAGGATGAAGCATTGGATATCACCATGAAACTAGACACAACCCCTATAGGAGAATCCATACCAGGTCTAAGTCAAATTTTTAATCAGCTAACTAGTTTATCCTTACAGGTCGAAGATATGAAGAAAGACAAAGGAAAGAGATAAGATATATGGTGTACCAGATGTAAATCATAGGGCCATAAAAAGGATCATTGTCCCCTATTTCATGAATACTTGGCCTCTAGAGCACCTAGTCCTTTGAAGCAGGCTACTGTATCTTGGTGCGAGGTATGTAGAACTAGACATTGCCCTGGAAAATGTTAGTATATGCAAAAATATGTCCAGACACCTACCAATCTTTACTACACATTTTGTAATTATGTGGGACATGATGAGAAGGATTGTAGGGCTTATGATCTCTTTCATGAAAGATCAAGGGATACATATAGAATTCAAGGAGAAACACAATAAGAAGGAAACAATGTGCATTTCAACTCTCCGGGAAGAGGAAACTTCAATCCTCGTGGTGGATTCAAAGGAAGAGGATGAGGAGGAGGTATGGGTCGAGGTAGAGGTCAAATTATCTCTTATAACTGCACACAACTAGGACATTTGGAAAGGGATTTTCATAACACTTGTACCAGTTGCAACTACTATAAATTGTTTGATAATGTCATCGAACATTGTCTAGTATTTTTAGAGAAACTATAGAAGAGACGAGGAGGAAACCAATAAGTACAATTAATATCAATAAAACCTCGCGATGAGGACCCTAGAGTCGTTTTTATTACTAGAGGAGGTGCTATTACAGGAGAAGGAAGAGTGACCCTGAGAAAAACTACAGAAGGGTCAGGGATTAGAAGAGATGCAGAGAAGGAACAATTGTTTGATCCAATGAGGGAGAGGCATACTTTTGAGGAAGCAAGGAAATAACTTGTAGAAGAACAAGCTTCATCATCTAAGGCACAACCAGAAGTAAGGGAATATGAAATGCCACCAGCATTTGATCAGTCTTACCTAGATAGACAACAAAAAGAGGTAAGCAATATCATGGACTTCTTTCACACATATATCAATTTTATTAAAGATGAAAAGGATATACAAGAATTACAACACCTAGTAAGAAAGTATGAAATTGGGAGAAAAGATCCTATTTTGAGTAGAGCTATGAACCAATTATCAAGGAAAAGAATAACAAACAAGGAATTACACCTTAGTGCTCATATTGGAGACTATCATGTGGAATATGTGGTCCTTGACTTAGGATCAGAACTCAATGTTCTGATGAAGCAGACTTGGGCACTGATGGGAAAACCTAGAATGATTTACTCTTCTATCAGGCTCAGAATGGCTAATCAGCAGGCGATGATCCCTTTTGGAAGACTAGACCATGTCCCTGTAGACAACGATGGGATAGAAACATTTGCAGAATTCGAAGTGATTCGAATTGTTTATGATAGTTGTCCTTATCCTGCGCTGTTAGGAATTGATTGGGATTTCAACAACTCGACTGTTGTTGACCTAAAGAAGAGAAGAATAACATTTGAGGGTAATGGACTTAAATTCATTACACCTCTGGACCGAAATGAAGGTTGCAGATACATAGAACCCATCAGGGAAGAAGACCTCGCATATGATATATAGAAAAACTACAAACTCACAACAAGACATCAAGACTACATTAATCCTACAACAGATGGAAATCTCAGCTGGCGGAGTGAATGTGCATGTTCATCAGATTCAGAGGAAGCCTTGGAAAATTGGTAGAATAGAATGTATGAAGTATCCACATGGCGATGTGCCAGATTGACTAGAGCAGTTCATTGGATTGGCACAAAAGTAAGTAATCTTCCAATATTTGATGGTTTAAATCATTTAGAGACATTTCTAGCTGAATTTGAGAAAATTGTACCAGTACAACAGAGGATGGTGGTGTACACACAAAAACAACATCACAGAGTGGGTACAATCTCACACATTATTTACAGTGTGATTTTCAAACCAAGCATAAGGATGCAAATTTAGGTACACAGGTAAGAATTGTCCTAAGAACCACATGCGAAGTTGTGAGGAAGCATGGAGAAACATACCTAAAGAACAGTGGGTGCACAAGTTCATTAACACCTTGGATACTACACCTATCAACTGGTATCCTCAAGTAGAAATGTGCCTCATTACTACAGACTAGTATGGAATGACTTCGAAATTTATAGCTACATTTTTATTTGAGAGTCAGTACCCTACAGTAGATCAGGATTTATAAATTGTGAGACAGAATGTCTTTGAGGAGGCACCTAACCTCCCATTTGAGCAAGAGGAAGATGAATGGACTACACCTCTTCAATATTTATAGGAATGTTATAATATCAATGTTGATGAGGATGATGATTCTAGAGATGTAAAGATTGGAGAAACTGAAGGTCACAGAGACGTATAAGGGCCAGGGATTGAACTACCTTTTATTGGACAACCCATTAAACTTAAGAAGGTTAATATTGGAACATAGAAAACACCTAAATTAGCAAATGTGGGAGACTATTGGGATGATGATACTATTAGAAAGAGTGATCAAGGAACACACTTCATCAACATAACTATTGAAGCCTTGAATCAATAATTTGAAGTTCACCATCAAAACAATACTCCATACCACCCATAGGAGAATGATACACTCAAAGATTTTAATAAGATATTGGAGACAACACTGACTAAGATTTGTAGTGTTAGCAGAGATTATTGGGATTTAAGAATTCCAATAGTATTATGGGCTTATAGAACTACTTGCAAGAAGCTGAAAACACAGACTCCATTTAAGTTGGCATATGGCTTGGAGGCAGTGGTACCTATGGAATATTTGGTTCCTAGTTTGAGAATTGCAACATTTACAGTTATGGATAACATCGACGTTGTTCAAGACAAGCTTGCACAGTTGCTAGAACTGGAAGAAGACAGGTTTATTGTAGGATTTCATTAGCAGGTACAAAAAGAAAGGGAGAAGACTTATCATGACAAACACATCAGGAGGAAGGATTTCAAGCAAGGAGATTTGGCATTGTGATATGACAACACGTTCATGAAGCATCCATGGAAGTTCGGGACACATTAGCTAGGGCCATTTGAAGTTGCCTATGTCACAAAAGGAGGAGACATGCAGCTGAAGACCCTTAATGGATAATGGAAAGAAGGTTTGGTAAATGGGAGATGGTTGAAATTGTATTATGACAACCAGTTCCCTCATAGCTCTCAGTAAAAGAAAAGGAAGAAGGTTCTAGGTACCAGGTACAGTTGAAACTCGGTACGAGACACAAAAAAGACAGTCTGCACACAATAGGGTAGGACAAAGCATAAATCACAGGCTGCTCTATGCAATCTATAGTCGAAGTAATACATAAGGTTCAGTCTTGCAGTGACTTGGGATGAGTCACATGTGAGTGTTGGGGGCTTGTTGTTCCTTGGCTAGGTAAGTAAGAGAAGACTAAGGAGGAAAGGAGAAGAAAAAACTACACGGAATGCACATAGACCAAGGAGGGGTCAAAGTGGTTAAAGAAGCATAAAAGAAGGAGCCAAGTAAAGGAAAATCTATCTGTTGGAAGAGAATATCGAGGAAGACAAAGAAACAAAGAAGAGGGATCATGGATAGCTCAACAAGAGGAAAAATACATCAACGAGTTCTTTGGAACACCTCACGAAAAATAAGGAAAGACAGGTTGGTGAATCCCTTAAAGCACGGGACAAGTTGACCTAGGGTTTAGGTACCTACATTTTTGGATCTAGGTTTCTTGACACCTATAATGTTTCTATGTAATGTATAAATTAAGGTCTAGAATATCTGTGAGCATTCGTTCTAAGTGGTTTTGTTGATACTATGATTGTTTTTGTTCATTTTTTATTACAGTAGTTGAGAGCAGTATCAAGTCTGAATTGTAAGATCTTCAGCTAGGTGCGAGGGTCAACCCTGTAGTTGGGTGCGTAGGGAGGGGGGAGGAAGAGAGAAAGAGAGAGAGAGATATACAAGCTAAGTGTGCAAATAGAACTATATGTTTTCATATAATATATCAAGAAACACAGTTCTGTGGATGTAGCCTTAGGGAGAGGGTGAGCCACATATATCTTGTTGTTCTTTGTGATTGATGTTGTGTTATTTTCCATCTGATATACTGTTACTACATTATTGTGATATATCAAAGATATAACTTGCAGAGTAAGCTTAGGAAGGGTAAAAAATATCTTGATTGTTGTCTCTTTTTGTCCTGGATCCACTTTCCATTTCCTCTGATTGTAGACACCAGTGTCTTGCAACCCCTTATTTCTATTTCAGGTGAGACTACATCTATTCCATAGGTGATGCCGAAAGGGCCAGTAGTTAGGGCTTATTGGTGCGTTGTAAGAGTTGAACCCTAGGTATACACCTATGCCAACAATCATATATGCATTAATCAATAAAGGTATAAATATGGAATGTATTGGGACATGAAAGAACTCTTTTATTAAAAATGAATATTAGAAAGATTACAACCTTTTTATTGGAAAATGATCTACCAACTAGGTATGGGATCCTCTTATTGTTGGTTCGAGTGCATCATTCCCATGCTTCCTCTCATAACCAACTGATCACTTTGGGAAAAGGGAAGGGGTTTTATAAGGAGAAAGAGATGGAAGGGGAATTTTGAGGCCAAATATCAGAACGGGATGCAAAAATTGGGCTAGAAGGGGAAGGGATTTTGGAAGAGATTCTTTGTTCTCTTGCTTAATGTTGTAAATGGGACCCCAACACCTTATTTTATATGAAAAAAATATGGTTATTAGGTTTGGGGATGGGATATAATTGGTAAAATGGTTGGGAAACCCTCGATAGCCCGTAAAATCCACCAAATTCCTTGCAATTATATATTATTTTGCAAATTTTGGAGGTAAACGCAGGTTGTCTAGCATGCAGATCGCGTATGTACATGGGCTAAATAGTATGTATCTAGCATGTGTATGAGGAAATTAGTTGAGCATGGTGCATACCTCTTCCAAAAAATGGTTTTTTAAGAAGAATGCTCATCAGTAATTTGGAAAATTGTGTAAGTGGGAAGGCCATTGCCATGTATGCATAGGTAGGGAATGTTTGGACTATTAAATATTCCCCCTAATGTGTGAGGTCAGAAGAGAAACTGATCGATGAAATACACTACAATATCCTTACTAGTGGGAATGCATAGAGTTGAGTGAGCCTGGGACCATAGTTCAAGAGGTGCCATCTGCAAAACAATAATAATCTCTCTAAGGCGGGCATACCCATGCTCGGGATGAACTAATCATGGATTCCAATCAAGTAACATGTAGATACATGTCATATAAATGTCTATATAAAGTGTAGGCATGAGAAATGCACAACAGATCTACATCTCAAAATCATTTGATGATATTTAAGTACAATATAATATGCATCTTCAAGAAGTATTGACACCTGTGGCTAGATATGAGGACAATAACGAAGGTAGAAGAATGAAAGGAATGTCCTTCTCTCATCATCCACGCACAAAAAAGAAGGGCGTTGAGATCCATAGGTCTATTAACACCGAAGGGACGACTGTATATTAGGTTCCTGGACGACTGCTTAGGCAAGGACTAATGAGCTAGGGATGAAAGACAAAAATAACCACAATATTCACAAATCAATACACCATAGGGCGGTCAAGACATGACAGGAATCGAAGGTCATGGGATTCAATCAATCATCGAGCTATAGGCCATGGAAAAATTCAGTCATCAACTAGAACACTAAGATAATCAATTTACTTACCCAATTAAACCTGCAGATCCAAAGCATAAATCCTACTACCAGCTACCATTCAAAAATAAAGAAAGTGTACCATTGCCTAATCACCCTCTCTAAGTTGATGTCTCGTGCACTCTGTTCAACTCCTTCTTTTCGACTTATGAGAATTCATAGGTACCTCCCAGCCAATGATAGGGGTACTCTTCTTCCCCCTTAGCCCCCCGA
>CBVK0100746030.1:0-10818 GCA_900067695.1 Picea abies
AATGTAACAATGACTTGCTCATGAATCAATTAAAATAGAAACATGCAGATTTATGATCTTACCTTCCACCTGGATCATATTGGATTGGTACTCTACTTGTTGATCATCTAAAAATGCATAAATTATTCCCATATATTCGACTATTGTAGCCTCTTGGACGTTGTGCACAGTATTCAATATATTCTTTCTGTGTGGGAAATCCTTGTACAGGTGATCTTCTTTGCATCCCCGGCATTGGATTGGTGGTCCTTCCCTTTTTCCCAAGGACTCTTGTTTCTTGGATTCACCCTTAGCATATTGTTGATGATTTATATTTGGCTCATTCCTATTGAAGGGAGGTTTAAATCCTTTCCTCCTCTGATCGAACTTCTCCTTCTTCTTATCCTTCCAAGACTTTTGCAGGGATTCTCTTCCCTGGCCTTGCTCATACAGGTACTTAGCGTTCATGATGGACTCAGTCAAGGTATTGGTCTCATCATACCTAATATTTTCTTTATAAAAGGATGGAATTCCACTTAGAAATATTTCTATTTTTACCTTCTCATCATTAATGAACCTGACATACTTTAACAACCCCAAGAAATTCTTCTCATATTCTACCATAGTCATGCTTCCCAACCTGAGTTCAAAGAACTCTTGCATTTTCTTGTCATAGAAATTCTATGAGAGGTACTCCTTCTGGAATTACTTCTTGAACTTCTTCCAAGTGATTATACTCTCATTAATAGGAAGTAATTCTTGAACTTCTTCCAAGTGATCCTACTCTCATTAATATGTTCAACTTGCTTCAGTTGATCCCACCACATTGCAGCTTTCCTGTATAAATGGTAGGTGGAAATTCTGGATGCTAGGTTTGATGAATAGTTATTCATTTGATAATATCTCTTAAGTCCAAGAAATCACGCCTCAGCATCATATTCCCTTTCTCTTTCACCATCAAAGGATGGTGCCTTGAGCTTCCTCAAATCTCCTTACAAAATTTCCAATTCATGTTTTCTTCTTTGGTGCCTAATAGGAGACACCTTTGGACTACTTATGGAATATTTAGATGCATAAAACTTCCTTGCTAAGTAGGGAGGTGAGTGATGTCTATGGTTTATATTAGCACTTCTTGAATAACCAGTTCTTCCACTATCATCTCTCCTTTCATGAAACCTGCCTTCTTCCCCTTACTCGGAGCCATTCCTTGTTTTCCTCTACAATTGGTTTAAGCTCTGCAACACTCAAGCATTTATCTGACTTTTCTCTCTCATCAATCTCTCATTTTCTTCATTGTAGCTATGCACTTTTATTTTCAGGATTCTTATAGTTTCTATCAATGTTTCTTGCTCCCCTCTTCCCTTGTGTCCATTGGACTCTGTCTCTGCATTACCAACTCTAGTATTTTGGCCTTCAACCTCTCTATCATGGATGGAGGCTCCCTCACCTTATTCCATATCTCAAATATTC
Organism: Picea abies; assembly: GCA_900067695.1. Lineage (NCBI taxonomy): Eukaryota > Viridiplantae > Streptophyta > Pinopsida > Pinales > Pinaceae > Picea > Picea abies. The sequence continues at coordinate 1,450 of CBVK0100746030.1, forward strand.
ATTCTAAAATGAAGTGTTTAAACCCCTTAATTCTTCAAAATGTGCAAGTGTCCATTTTGTTAGAATTAAGCATATGATAAACAAAATTTGCCAAACAATGCTACATGTCCTTTTCTTCTTAGTTCAGGAAGAATATATCCCCATTCTCTGCAAAATAAAAGTTTCTTATTATCCTTGGCTAGCACAAAATTTCATTCTGTGCATGCACTTCCCTCAAAGTAGGTTTCAAGTGACCATGGTTCGAATCCATGACTTAGTACCTTCCTTAGCACCTCGCTTCGTGTTCTTTCACACGGAGATTGTGCGAGCCATAAAACCACAACTAAGTTACCTCCCAAGCCCTTTTTCTTTACCTGTGCATGGGACCGGTGTTGGGACCAAGTTCTCTGGACTTCAGCCTTCATCTGTTCTCTGTTGTCAACTCCTGTTTCCTCCCGGAGTTACCCTTTGCTGAAATCTCCATTACCTCCGCCATAAGGATTGAACGATCGATATTTAATCTCCCATCAAATGGATGACCCCACCCCCATATGGAGGCTTCAAAATATTGACGATCTTTGACTTAATCAAGTTTTAGGATGGACGATCCTCTATTAATTCAGCACTCCAAGGGTCCGAGACATTCAATTCCCACACTGCTCAATTCCCTAGAAGTTAAAATTCATCGAAGTGCTTACCCTATCCATCCACTGCTTGATACAATAGGTCAAAAAGGTATTGAAGGGATCCTAAATCGATGGTCTGTGTGCCTTCATGACTTCGCACTTCAACACTTTTCACTTGTAGAGACTTGAAAACTCCCAAAGTACCAAGTCTCCGGACTACGAGATCTATTGTCGCGTGCCTTTTGGGATCAACGATCGATATGTACTCCAGCCTTCGGGCCTTTGGGAGTTCTCGACCCAACACAACCTATCACATATTTTTCCTTTGTAGTACCCAGTCTCTGGATTACATGATCTGTCACCATGTTGTGAAATACTAGAAGTGGACATGTGGCCCAATCGGGTGGGTGACACATGTCACATTCTAACTGACATTTAAATCTTCCATAGGTTCAAAACTCATTGACACGTGGTGTTAGAACATAATCAAGTATGGGGTATTTTCCTAGAAGCAATGTCCCCTACGGCAAGAAGAAGTTCAAAAAATGGGCTAAATATCCATTATCCCTAGGTTTTAGAAGCAGGTGCATTATTTTAATGAGCACGCAGATTTGGATGACCGAGATCTGCATGCCCAGATCTATGGTTGAGGATCCATTTCAGAGCCCCCTTTATGTTCTACCTTTAACGGGAGGGGGGAGTCCATAATGGGGCACACATCTCTCAACGATTAGGATTGGGGCACCTAGATCTACGACGCACAATTGACTCCCGACCCCCTTGGCCCTTTGACCTTTAATAAGGGGGGGGGTCCGATGTGGGTGGCTTTCCAGTGCAGTCCCCCCTGCTATCGTGTTACATCCTCCTTGTGACGGATGCCACCACTTCCAAACCACTTACCACCTCACTCTCCTCCTGCCATCTGTCTTCCACACACCCTCGTGGCATATCCCATTTATTTTCACCCCCTTTTATCTTTTGAAACCTATTCCTCTCCCTTCCATGTCTTCCCCATCATAGGGATGCATCCTCTCCCACAACCAATCACATCCCACCATCTTTCCCCCCCTGCGCCTATCACATTCCTACCCCCTGTCATGTGTCTCACCCCTGTCACCTCCACAGTCATTGTTTCCCATCACCTCATGCCACCTCATCATTGGTTTGTGCTAGTGCAATATGCATGCCACATCCGTCCACCCATCCTCTCATCTTCTTACTTCCACACTGTGCATGCCAAATCATCCTTGCCTAGTCACTGTTCATTCACCACTTTCTGTCTGATGCCTTAGTCCTCGCGTCCGCCTCCATGTCTTGCCATGAAATCATTTAGTATATCCAAGCGGCAGCATGAAGAGGCCTCCATGTCCCAAAGGTATAGAATTGACTGGGGCCATTCCCCATCCCAAGCAAGCAGTTATTAAGGTTGTTAGTGGTGGTTATACATAGTCTCCACAATAAATGGAAAATCCAACAAAGGATTAAAGGCTTGTCAATTCATCTGCAGAGCTGCCAAGAGTTTTATTTCACATGACATAAGCACACCACGGTCTAGAGACCGCATGGGCAGTCTTCCAGTAGACATGTAGACGTACCTTTTTTTTTATATGCAGTGACTCGATATTGTTGTTGATTGTTTTCTTTGAGTATATCTAGGTAGTTTTTCCATTTTTGTGAGGGGGATGGTTGAGCTAGGCTCTCGATTTTAAAGTTTTGATGAAGCACTGTTTGCTCTAGTTATGTATTGTCACTTGAGACTTCTTGTCTAATGAATTTTAGCCTCTTTCCATCTCTCTGTTAACACTGTGTTAGAACAACTCAGAATTGGAGGGTCCAGTCGAGTTGTGCTATTATAGGATGATGTATGTTTGATCATTGTGATAGTCACATTGTTTCTAATCAGCTCTTGTATTTTCTCAATGCTGAATGACTTGGAATTGAAGGATCTAGTCAAGTCACCTTTCAGTTCCCTGAAACTTTGAACCAAGAGGATCTTGTCTTCTGATTTTTTCTTTCTCAAGCTGTTGGAAGGTCTGATGCACAAAGTAGTCTTATTCCTTTCTCCTACCAAGTCTTCCCTCTGCTCATTTTATACTCAACCTAATGACGGAAGTTAGATCAATACCTCACCTGTTCTTACATGGCAACCCTAGTTTTCTGAGTTAAAGAAATATCTTTCTGGGTCTCTATCCATTCAACCACCCCCATTAAATTATTCGTGACATAAAACTGATGGGCATTGGGATCTGCTCCTACCGCAATCCGGGAGTGATTTCTGATGCTAACATTTCTTGTGCCGTTGCTGGGGACAAAGTTGAATGTTTTCCTTGGTATTGAATGACAATGATTAACTGATTTTGAAGTTGCATCAGATATCAAAACTATTGATATTTCTACTATTGGCGACTCCACTGATGAGAACCCACATGCGACTTCATTGTTTCAGGAGGCAGACATACAAGTTATACTCCTTATCTTCCTTTAGCGCCACCTGAAGCTGACCTAGAGAATATTATCATAAAGGGAAAGGCCTCTGGAGGAGGAACTTCTACTGCTAAACCAGGTCTTTTTGATGATTTTCATAATTCTATAGAAGCTCCAATGCCTACATCTCATTCTATTTTGTTACCTTCTGTTGGAGTTTCCCGTAGTTTAAATTTTGGGACTGTTCCTGTTGAGTATTCTCCTCCTAGTATTGAATTGGAAGGAGAAACTCTTGTCACTCCCTTCTCCCCCGAGGTGGTACCCTGGTTCAGGCCCAACACCTCAGAATATTTTCCTACCTCGGGTTTTACCACCCTTTCTCCTATTACTACTGCTACTGAAGGAAGGGAAACTTCTATTCCTTTTATCCCTCAAGCTTGTTCTCCAAATTCCCTATTGTTCCCCTTCCTTTCTATAATCTTAGTTCCTGTCTTTCCGGTTCGAACCTCCTCTCCTCCTGGCTCTCCTACACCTATTGTCCCTATGGTGGGTGCTAGTCCCCCTGTAAACTGAATGAATTCCATAGTGGCTACCAGATATGCCCCCTTAATCCTACCTCATCCCATGAATCCTCTCCCTGCTAGAGATTACTTGAAATATATGCCTAAATTCACTGGAGAAGAGGACATAACTGCTGAAGAGCACCTTGCTGACTTCTACAATTATGCAGACAACCTGAACATTGAAAATGAAGATATCTAGATGAGAGTATTTGTCCAGATCCTTGATGGTGAGGTGAGGAAATGGTTTAGGGGATCGACCCCTGGATCTATTGATTGGATTGAAGCTCTAGATGATGCTTTCCTGAGACAATGGAGAGATAAAAAAGATTTCATGTATTACATGAAAGAGTTTGGGTCCTTGAAGAAAAATAAAGGAGAATATGTCTCTGATTTCTTCAAAAGATTCAATAAGATGTATAATAAGATCCCTGCTAAGATAAAACCCACAGACGCCTCTGCTAAAATCTCTTATGCTAATGCATTTGACCTTGACTTTTGCCTTTTGTTGAGAGAAAGAAGAGTTGCCTCCCTATCTTAAATGCAAGATGCAGCCATAGAAGTGGAATCTAATGTATTGGCAGTTGACGGACTCAGAAATAAGACTAATACAAATAGAAGAAAGGGAAGATCTGAGGGATTGACTTATGGCCCCTCTATGCCTCACCCTCAAGTAGATGAATTGACCAAGATAGTGAAGTCTCTATCTGCAGAGATGGAGAAAATGAAGGTGGAGGGGAAGCAAACATACAAAAATCCTCAAAATGCCGAAAATAAAGGAAATTTCAGGAGGCCGAATAATAATGCTCTCGAGATGATGCAAAGAGACTAGAGGGGAAGAGACAGAGAAGATCAGAGGATTCAGGCTCCTCTTCAAAATAATTTTGTAACTAATGATGAAGAAGGGGAAATAGATGGGATTGATCCTGAAATCCACTACTTTGGAGATACTTCTCCTTTTCCTCATCTCACTCAATCAGCATACGAGGAGTCTCTCATGGACACGAGGAGTCTCTCATGGACAGTCAACTGAATGAGTTGTGCAAGGGAGACAAGGCTAGGAGCAGCCAAAGTAGGTATAACCTAAGATCCAAGAAGAAGACAAGAGCACCTGACATTCCTGAACAACTTTCTAGAGCAGAGAAACCTGCTAATTAAATAGCAGACAACAACAAGTGTAAAAAGGCCCAACCCCTCTCTCCAATGGTCCAGATTCATGTTCCTGAAGTAAGGGAAATCCCAAAGCTCGCATCCACTTTTAACTTTGAGCATGAAATTCAAAAAAATAGAATCCCTGTACTCCTCTCCAAACTGGTCAAGCATGAAGTGTTGAAAAAATGTCTCTCCGAGCTATTATAGTTTGAACCCTCATGCCATCCCATAGACTCAATCAATTTTCAAGATGAAAAGCTTGCAGTTATCCTAGGTTCTATGGTAGAATACATAAATGATTCATCCCCTCCCTTCTACACATCCTTGAACATACATGACAAGGTGTTGCACAACTGTTTTATGGATTCAGAGGCTTCCCACAAACTCATGCCCAAAAATTTCATGGAAGAATTAGGACTTGAAGTCACCAGAGTCTATCATGATCTCTATTCCCTTGACTCAAGGAAATTTCAATGTCTAGGAGTTATCAAATATCTGGTTGTGACCCTATTTCAGCTGCCCATGAAAAGTGTGGTCATGGACATTGTGGTGGCTGATGTTCCCCCAAGTTTGGTATGTTTTTATCAAGATCCTAGATAAAAAGGCTTGGCGGAACCTTGCAAATGGACCTCACCTATGCTACTATTCTAGTGGTTGGGGGGGGAACATAGGAGACTATACACTATTCTAGTGGTTGGGGGGGGAACATAGGAGACTATACAGAGAAGCCTAGCTGGCCTACATAATCAGTGACAAAACCAATCCTACTAACCATCCTATCGTTTCTCTTGACACTGATCTGGGTTCTAGTTTACTGCAACTCACTGATGCTCCCGAGCTTCCTCTAAAACTCATAAAACAACCCACTACTTCTCATGAAAATTCCTCCCCCACCACCTCTATCTAGAAAATTTTCTTTGATGGAGCCTCTTCTAGGGAAGGCAGTGGTGCCGAAGTGGTTTTTGTGTCACCTTCTCAGGAAACCATATTTCTGTCATACAAGCTAGAGTTTGAAACAATCAACAATGTGGCAGAATATGAAGCTCTTGTTTTAGGTTTAAGGGTTGCAAAGGAAATGGGAATTGAAGAGGTGGCAGTGTTCGGAGATGCAGAATTGATAGTCTAGTAGATAAAAAATGCTTATCATGCCAAGCATCCTCAACTCAGGAGTTATAGAAATGAGGTATGGGACCTAATCGACAGTTTCTTCTCAACATTCAACATTTCATTTGTTCCAAGAGAAAAGAACATAGTGTTTGATTCTCTGGCTACATCAACAAGCAATTTCAAGGTGCCCCTGCCACCCAAACTCAGATATGATATAGAACTAAAATATAGGCCTTCCATACCTGACAATGTCAAACATTGGAAGGTGTTTGAGGATGATCTTGAGATCAAAAGATTCCTGGAGACTGTTGAATAATTTTCAGCACTGCATATTGATCAAGACCCTGTTTATGAAGTAAAGCTTGATGCTGGTGATTTTCTGAGTAAGATTGTAGAGCATGACATTGTGCAGCTACCAAGAAATCATATTTCAAAGGGACTAGTTCCTTCGGAAAGACTTTTGATAGAAATGATGTGGCAATAAAGGGGAAAATCTCAGATGATAGTGATGATGCAACTAAGTGCAACATTGGAAGGAACCAAAGTTCGTCAAATTTTCAAGCAGCTTGTCAAAGGAGAAGAGGACCAAGTATACTGATATTTTGAAGCAGTTTGTTGATGTGTTTGCCTGGACATATGAAGACCTCAAGACATATGACATTGTTGATGTGTTCGCCTGGAACATATATTGCAGAGGGTAACGGGAGCATCCAAGATCTCCATGATTGATGGCTTCTCTAGCTACAATCAAATCTATGTTCTGCCTGAGGACAAAGAAAAGACAACGTTTACCACTCTGTGGGGCACATTCACATATGCCAAAATTCCCTTTGGATTGATGAATGTGGGGGAAATGTTTCAGTGAGCCATGGACATAGCTTTCATTGGGGAAAAGGATAAGTTTGTGGTCATCTATTTGGATGACATCAAAGTCTTTTCTAAATCTAATAAAGAACATTGTTGTCATCCGAGGAAGGATTTTCTGAAATGCAGGAGGTTTGGCCTTTCATTAAATCCCAAAAAGTCTTTGTTTTCCATGAAGGAGGGAAAGTTGTTGTGCCACATAGTATCAGTAGTAGGAGTCCATATTGATCCCAGCAGAGTTGAAGCAATCCAAGCTTTGTCAATCCCAAGATCCAGGAAAGAAGTCCAGTCTTTCCTTGGTAAAATTAATTTTCTAAGGAGGTTTGTTTCTAACTTTGTTGAGATGGTAAAGTTTATAACAACCATGTTGAGGAAAGGAAATGAAGTTAGGTGGACTTATGAGTCTAGAAATTCCTTTGAGCAGATAAAGAAAGCCTTTATTGAAGCTCCTACGCTTATCAGTCCCAACTACTCAAAGGATTTCCTTATTTTGTCCTTTGCTTCATCTGACACAGTGGTTGTTGTTTTACTACAAAAAAATGATGACGGGTTGGAGCAACTTATTGCCTTTTTTAGCATAGCATTAAGGGATGTTGAGGTCAGGTATGACATCATGGAGAAGTAGGCATATGCCCTGGTGAGAGCTCTCAAAGATTTTAGAGTCTATATACTACAGTCAAAGGTCATTGTCTATGTCCCCTCAGCTGTCGTGAAGGAAATTCTTACTCAACCTGAAATAGACGGGAGAAGAAGTAAATGGATCTCCAAGATCCTTGAGTTTGATCTAGAGATAAAGCCCACCAAGTTGATCAAAGGTCAAGGTTTAGCCAATTTGTTGGCTGAAGAAAATTGCAAAGACTTGGGGGTAAGTTTCATTAATGAATGCTCAGGAAATCAGCAGGATTAGCTGGCTGATGCAGATCCTTAAGAAGAACCCCCATTGGCACGATGTCCTTGGTACAAGGATGTCATATATTTTCTGCAAGAGTTGCGGCCTCCCGATGGCCTGCAAAGGAACAAGGCAAGAGATTTAAAGCTCAAAGCAGTCAAATACTTCATTGTTGATTGAGTGTTATATTGGAAAGACCCCCTGGGGGTGATTTTAAAATGTATGAACCCATAAGAGGCCCAAAGGATCATTGCTCATTTTCATGATAGCCTATGTGGAGGGAACCACTTCTGGAATACCACAGCCTACAAAATTCTCAGGGCTGGGTACTATTGGCCCACCTTATTCACTGATGTCTACAGAGAGGTCAGATCCTGCAGCAAATGCCAAAGGTTCTCAGGAAAGAAACAACTTAAATCTCTACTTTAAAGCCTGTGGTTATTTCAGGACCTTTCTAGTAGTGGGGCCTAGACTTTATTGGGGAGATCAATCCTACCTCCAGTGGACAACACAGATGGATCCTGACTACCATAGATTTCTTCACCAAGTGGATAGAAGCTATCCCCACTAGGAGTACTTCCCATAAGGTAATCATTGGATTCCTGGAGGACCTCATCACAAGATTCGGCTGCCCAAGCAAGATTGTCACTAATAATGCAACATCTTTCAAAGCCGAACCATTGGTCAAATTCTGTGAGCAGTTTGGGATCAAATTGATTCATTCTAACCCATACTATCCCTAAGGAAATGGTTTGGTAGAGTCCTCTAACAAAAGCCTAATAAGGATCATCAAATGGTTGTTGGAGGAAAATAAGAGGGCCTGGGATTCAAAGTTGAAATTCGCTCTGTGGGCTGATCGAGTGACAACAAAAAGATCCATAGGAATCTCTCCTTTCCAGCTAGTCTATGGAACAAAAGTTGTTTTTCCTTCTCAATTGGTTGCGCCCGTGGAAAAATTCTTTCATGATTATCAAGGAGAGCCTGATGACATGATCAGAAGAATTCATCGGCTAGTATAAGTCCAACAGACCAAAGAGCAGGTGGTGATCAAAACTGAGGACTGTTCGCAAAAGATCAAGCAGGCCTTTCACAGAAAGGCCAAGAAGGAATATTTCTAGTTAGGTGAACTGGTGCTGAAATGGGATGCTCCCAAGCAGGACAAGGGAAAACATGGCAAGTTTGAAGCCCTATGGATCGGGCCCTTCAAAATCGTTGAAGTATTTTCAAATAATACCTACAAGTTGCAGGATTTGGAGGATGAGGAAGTGTTCAATGGCCCTGTGAATGGGCATTTTCTGAAGAAATGTTTCTTTTGAGCCATGCATGGCTCCTCTGTATTTGTAAATATTTTTTTTTCTTTTTATCTTTAAGTTTTAATAATGACTCCACAGCCCAACAGCAAGGCACTAAATCTACAAAAGAGTTCTCAGTAGCCCACAGGGGGCATGCCATACCCCATGGAGCCTAATGTTAGCACATAATCAAGTATGGAGTATTTTTCTGAAAGAAATGTCCCCTGCTGCAAGAGGAAGGTCAAAAAATGGGCTAAAAATCCATTTATCCCAAGATTTTAGAAGCAGACACATTATTTTAATGAGCACATAGATATGGACGACCAAGATCTACGTTCCCATATTTGTGACTGAGGTTCCATTTCGGAGCCCCCTTGTCATTCTACCTTTAATGGGAGGGGGGGGTATGGAATGGGGCACGCATCTCTCAACGGTCATGATTGGGGCACCTAGATATACGATACACAATTGATTCT